>JAQGBT010004240.1:0-17118 GCA_034698585.1 Disparrhopalites patrizii | reverse complement strand
GAATTAAATATTTTAATTAAACACGATTGAATTAAATATTTTAATTAAACACGATTGAATTAAATATTTTAATTAAAAACGATTTAACGAATTAAACACGAATGTTTTACCTTCATCACAAGTTTTGTGCCAGATTCTTGACGATTTATCTGCACGTCATGGTACTGCCCAGTGGCAAAATTTTGTTCAGGAAATATAACTTCTTGCCTTTCAAAACCAAAATCGAATACAAGACGCAAGTGACCTGCAACAGACGACGGCATTTAGAAATACACAATGACTGCAATATCTATAAAGATGAACACTAGAGAAATAAAGCACACCTGAATTCGACACTTGTAACGTGAGATACTCTCCAGTAATATTGCTGAAAATTCCCAGAAGAAAGCCCCGCGGTTCGGTTGTAGTGAAACCCACCCGTATTTTTTCAGTGACAGTGGATCTGTATGATCCAATGAAATCATATCTAACCATCATGTTCGACTGCATGTTAACACCAATTTCATCCGCACAAATAGGTCCTTTGAAGCCCGTAAAACGGCAGTCGCAGTTGTAGCGATCGTAGCCCTCATAACAAGTTCCATTATTAAGGCAGGGATTACTTTCGCACTTTCCGTGACATCCTGGACCAACTCCTGTACGAACAATGCAGAAAACAAGAAAACGTATGGGTTAATTCGCATATCCAACAAACAAGTTTTACATTAACATGTTTACACATTTTGTATAAAAGAGGCGTTCATACCATAAGAATTGGTTTCCAATGCTTTTGCAATATCCATCATTATTCCGTTGACGGTCAAGGCCCTGACGCATCCAACGTAGCCACTACGTCTTTCAATAGAGGCACCCAATATCAAACCTTTTTTACGGTCCAGTTCAATAGCCCGAACTTGTCCCGGCGGTTGTACCACAGTTGAAATGAATGCACCATCAACAGTTAACTTAGCTTGTTTCCTACATCAAAAGAATCAGTCATTAACTACTTGTTTTCTTATACATGGAATATAATATACAGTGCCGTTGAGGTACTTTACCTATTTTTTTCAATATGGACGGTATGCCATTCGTTGTCATTGAGTTTATTTGACGTCTCAACAGAAGTTCCCATATTACCAGACCCCGATTCGACTTGAAATTGGAGTTGGTCTCCACCAATAAGAACAATTTTAATATAATCACCACTCTTGCCAACAGAGTGAAGCATCACAGCATTTTGTGTGGTTGTTTTGAACTCAAAATAAATATCCCAGCTGTGACCAAGATCAGGCAACGGGAACTGTAGGGCAGCGTCAGCTAAGCGGAATGTCACTACGTTGTCGTACAACGCTGCAACAAAAGAAAACAGCCAGTAGTTTCAGAAGCTTTAGAGCAGAAGAAATATGTACAGAGTTTACAACTTTACAATATGAGCGACTGATTATTGAGTATATATGCTGGAATTTACCATCTCCAACACACGTAAGTGGACCAAGGGAAAATTTAGCTACTTTTTCATCAAAAGGAGTGCCAGTATCACCAATGTGAAGCCTTCGGACAGGCAAATATTCCATTTCACGTATATACCCCTCATCTTTTTGCCAACTTTCCAGTCCAGCATCGCAATTGCACCATTTATCTTGCATCACACAGCTGTTGTGGATTCCACAGTCACATTTCCTCGAACTAGGAATGCTGTCCCCCCAATAATCCATAGGTTGGTTACGTCTTGACACCCACCAAGAATTTGGCAAAAATGGGGATGTTTCAGGAACTACATGAAGTGAATAGTTCGATTTTGTTAATCTTTAAACTGTTTAAATAATATATGTTCTTAAAACGATGTACAGACGTAACTTACTCGGAGTATTAAAAAGCTTGCTATTTTTGCACTGAAAACTAATAAATTGTTCACAACTGGAAGACCTATTTAGAACGGCTTCAATTTGAGTTAAATCTCCATCGTAAGCAATTTCCTGTAACAGGGAAAATCGTATTTTTAACAAGAAAAATATTACCAAAACAACTAACTTCCAACGAATAATTAATAATCATTATATTTATTACTTGAATAAAAGATCCTGGTTCCGCATATCCGTTGACTACAGTTGGCCCCGAATCATGCTTGTGGCGAATGATGGTGTGAGTGGGCCCGAATTGGTAATACTGACAAGTGACGTAGAAAGCTTCCAACGGTCCAGAGCCGTCTGGATCAATTTTAATTTCCGACCGCTGATTAGACCCGAAAGAATTCCTGTGAGACTGGCAACTGACGGGATGAAGAGCTGTAAATCGAGAGGGATTAATTAATAATTCAAAGGTATTAATGAGTGCTTCAACATCAAATCACAAAATGAGAGATTTACATATAAATCTTACATGTGTGGCAGACGGCGCCAGTATAGCCGGTGCCCTCGCAGTCACACTCAAATTCTTTACTGGTTTGTTTGCAAACGCCTCCATGTTCACACGGGTTCGGGTTACATCTATCTACCATTTGACAAGCATTCAAGATGATAGGGTCCTCGGGGCAACACAATTCCTCGTCCTTTTTCCAGTTCAGGGGTAAACGATAGTTGCCGTCGATGGAGACCTGACGCATGCATCCAATAAAGCCAGGGGTTTCAGGGATGCCACCCCCGAAAAAGTAATGTCCACCCGTATCGATGTTCAATAGTCTAACAGTTTCCACCACCACATCATCCAAGGTTAATGTAACCAAGTTCTGCTGGCAAGTTACTTGCACTCTGTGCCATAACCCATCATTTACAGGATCGGCGAAATTATCCAAGTTCAATTTTGGGGTCGTGTCCGTTTGAAGTTCTATTAAGATTTTACCCTTCTCCAGATACAGCTGTAAGAACATTAATTATTGAAACATCTGTAATTTTGTGCAAAATGAATTACAAAAAAAAATGTTTAAGGAGGTTAAGGAAGTAGGAAATCAAAATGAGAAACCAAGTAGTTCGTTCCGGTCAGATTTTTTATTACCTTAATGTCACTTCCTGCATTCAAGAACTTATGGTACATTATCAATCCAGTGGACTCGTAGGACCGGAACTCCAAGCTCACGTTAAGGGAACGCACGGCCTCATATCCTCTAAGTTTCACATGAGATTTTGACGACATGAAAGTCACCGGTATAATTGGAGAGTCCTGAAAATATTCAAATTCTAGCGTAAGTTCAAGGACCTCCTAATTACAAAGCCCAATCAATTAGTTAATTACTGAATTACAGCGCATTGGTGCAGCGTCTGGTTCTTGTAAAATCTCTCTCCAATATCCCAGCTCGGTTCTTTCAACTCATGAATTACGTTGGTATGATTTAAGTAGAAATTCTCCATACAGCCCGTGAAGTTTTTGGCGATAATCAAGCCCTCTTGCACATTAGGTACACCGCCAATGTACAACTAAAACAAACAACATGTATGTCAATGGCAACCGAACACACATAGTAGAGTGACAGAGGACGTTTACATCGGTTGATCTCTTGATATTGCGTAAACACGAGCACTTACAATTCTGTCTAAATCCAACTGCTGGAAGTCTCCTTTCACGATCTCCTTTACTTCCACCCGATCTACAATAAAACTGACGGTGTTCAGGACTCGAGCAATAGAAACATCGTGCCAGATTGAATCATCCAAAAGTGAACCCACAGACATACTCGTCATAACCCCGGAACCTGGAATATTATAAATATTATTTTTGAAACATGTTCTTCACGAAACTAAAATACAACCATTCAAGACAACTCCTGGAAAGATAATAACGCAAAATAACTAACCCAGGTTTATATTAAGTAACATGCGGTTCTCAACAATCTGAAGAGCTAAGTAGTCCCCTTGTGTCCCTCTGGAATACAAGACAATGCCATTGGATTCGCTGGTACGGAACCGAAATCTTATAGAATCTTCTCGGGACTGGATGGGGTAGTATGTGAGATTCTTCCATACCATGGAGGTACCATTAAAACTGATCGTTTCAGCGACTGTAAAAATCCATCGCATAAGTAAATATAAACATCCAATTTAATGCAAAACCGGCTGGCAAAAATGGATTTTGGGATACACTGGTACCAGCAGTACCAATGAATTTTTAAAAACAGCTGCTTACCATAGTCGCAGCCGTACAATTCCAACCTCATGGCAATCCGTTCCTCCCATCGTGTCGGGTTGATCCGAATGAATTGGGCAATTATGGGGGTTTCAAACGTATTCCGGTGAAGTCTATCCCCATTTCGATTCCCCTTGAAAAGCTGTAAAAGTACGACAGGCAAACTTAACCCTATGGTGAGTGTGGTTCTGCAAACTAACAAGGAGGGAAAAGGTGTTGTTTTTCTATTTCAATTGCTACTTCGTTTGTGCTACGTTATACATTTTGTCTTGTTATTTACATTTTTTGTAGAAATGAGTTAAAAGTAATGAAGGAAGATAAAATAGATCTAATAAATTCAATCTGAAGGGAAGGTAATCCGTGACACCATGAAATCTCACACCACTACCCCGTGGTTAGCTAATGGTTAGTGGTTAACGTTAATCAGGGAAAGATGTGCTGACGTGCTGAGTGTGTTATGTAAGTAAATAATGTGGAATGAAAGAGAAGATTTACGTGCCTGCTTATTGTCTAGACCCCAACCAGAAGCACTGGCGGAAGGTAAGATAGGCACCCAATTCTCACCGTCGGAAGAAGAAAGAAAAGCATACTCGCTTACATAGCCCGACCCACTACAACCCTGAGTGGCTACGGCAGTTAGTTTTTTAGGTTTATGAAACTGTATCTGAATGTTTTGGTGGTAGTTGGATGCAGAAGAGACCCAACAATTTTGCTGTCTTTTTTGACCTTTTCCCTTCTGCCCAGCTGTAAAGTTTTTTGGAACATTTATACATATATACATATAGGTATACATTTTTATTTTATAAGCCCAGTAACTTGGTTAGTTGCTTAATGTAGGTATATAGTAGACATAGACACACATAATACAAATCCAAAAATAAGTAAGACATAAAAAGTTACTAGCGTAAAAATATCAAAAGCTTGCCAATCGAATCTCAAAAGCAGTACAAAAAAGCATTAACACAGAAACAATTAATAAGAAATAATGACAGACTACGAACAAAAACCAATTATACGGAAGCGTAAACACGACATTCGTATAAAAAACTATAAGTCACTTTCGTTTCGGTTTGCAACAGGATTAATGGAGAAGCAAGCAAAACATCTGGCACAGAATCAAGCCAAAATGATTGGCAGCCAAAAAAGTAAAATTAGTTTGCCAAACAGAACAAAACGTCTAACCTTCCTACTCCCATCATTCTCTTTGTAATCAGCAAAATCAAGTCCATTGAAACCAAAGCTGATGACATACTCTTTAATAAACTCTGAGCTATGTGAACGCCCACGAGTTACTATACTGGTCACATTCCGAGATCTTCCCAGGTCAATGGTTAAATACTGTCCAAAATCCGAACTACCCGCTGTCCATGCATTTCCAGCTTTGTAAGGCGAAATAAAATGCAAACAAAACATATAAGAGTGAGTTAAAGTAAAAACATAAGGACAAAACAAACCGTCGCAGACTTCATCAGGTAACATGTTCATCGACTATCGCAAAAGTTTTTTTCTAGTTATTCATGAATTTTGACTTAAAAATAGACACGTTCTAAACACGTGAAAGACTCATGCATTTCAATTATTTGCAATCGTTTAAGGAATGCTGGTGAGATCAATGAGATGATTCCCGTTGCTAAAAAAAATCCCGCTGAGTGTGAAACTTTAGAAAAAATAAACAGAGTAGTGCACCCCATTTCAAGACCAGAACCATTAAAAACGTTTATTTCTAAACTTTTGTATGTTTCTTGAAGCATACATATTACTGATATTACTGTCAGCAAAAAATCTGTTGTAAAGGCTCTACTACAAAGACAAGTTTTCCCGTATTTCCCGCGGTGAGTAAGGCTTCGCCAGAAAATCGGTACAAAACTGTTCATCCTTATCAATTAATGGAATAGCTTTGGAAACCAGGTCTTCATAAGATATCATTTTAAATCCGGATTCTTCCGCAGAGCAAGGTGTTGGAGAATTAAAGGCAACTGCGGCAATATGTTCATAGTCCAGCATTGACTCTTCAAAACTCCAGTCATGGAGCAACTTATTATCGATTTTAACTTTAGTGTCATGAATAGCATCTGCAGAAAGCTCTGACTGTGTGACAAAATCGATACGATCTAGTTCAAAAGCTATGCCAGTGCCAACTGCTTTAACGTAGGATTCCTTCAAGGTCCAATGTCGGATAAAGGATTTCAACTGCATAAAGTCTGTCCTATACGACCTAATTTTGGCCCACTCCCGAGATGAAAATTGTCTTGTCATGAGTCGGAAAAATTCTTGAGTATTTTGACGATGCTCAATTTCCATCACGTCCACACCCACATTAACTGTTTCACTTCCGGCAAGTACCACATAGCTGCCTTGGTGGGACACGTTAAAGAACAAGGTCTTTTCCAGAGGTTTACTATTCTCATGCAAAACTGGCTTGCCATTCTCATCCCGGTCAAATACCAGTCGGTCATATCCGGCATTCAGGATCTCACTACAGTACTTCCTCATGAGTAACCTTCCCACAAGGGATGCTTTGGCATCCCGTTGAAAATGAAACTTGGCCAATCTGCTTCTTTCTTCCGACTGAATGCATCTTGACACCACGTACAGGTGTTGTAAAGTAGGTTTCCAGTCCGGAAGAAAAAAGGCCCACCGCGTTTGTGACGGATTCATTATAATTTGTGATTTGCTTTTGTTCCTACACTCTCACACGTGCTCCTAATGTGTGAAAACAATCGGATTTACTTCTATTGACACCGTCACAACCATTAACCATTACCCAACGCACATATTTTATGTTTCACATCTAGTTTTTATGGTTCTGGCCTCTAAATGAGTTTTGAGTAGTAATAACACGTTTACGCGTGACAAGTCAAAAAAACAATCGATATAATGACAAGCAAAAATGAAAACTCGGAAAGAAATTAAACCAACTAGCTTCACGACATAAATGTGATTATGATTACAATCAAGTATCAAATAAATAACATTGCGGGACATTTACCCTCGGACATACGACCTCGGAACAAAATCTCGCGTCCGTTAGGTCTCCGACATATGCCCACCAGGCGTTTAGTTTAGTTAGGATAGGTCGTTAGGTTAAAAAAATAGACCACAAAAAGAAATCAAAACTGAGGGGAAATGTCCGAGGGCATTTTAGTCCCGTAATCATAAAATGATAAATATGAGGTAAAAGGCCATATTTCACAACGACGACTTACAATCTATCCGGACATTTTCCGGTCCTCTCCCGGCAAGTTGACTGGTGGCGGTAATACTCACAGCTGTATCTACCAGTGGATACTCACAATAGTCTGGAAACAAACAAATATATACATCAAATGTCAGTCAACCGTAACAAATATGTCATCTGTCATCCTCCCCTCAAAAATATTAACCACACCCCAGATGAATACACGTAATATCCCAGGTAGAAAAACACACCATTCAATAATAGCAGATAAAAATATTAAAAAACAGAATCCCGAGTTCCGAGAAAATGATCACATGCGGGTAACAAATATCCGAGTAACAAGTGCATGCGGATATTTGTGTATATAGAAAATCATGGGATCTGCAATGCCTACAATTGGGAAATACATATAGAAAAATCTTTGCAAAGACGATGTAAACAAATAAATTGAAGATAGCTTACCATAAGATGACACCGGGCAGAGTAAACTTAAAGCCGATACTATTAGGAAATTAAATGGCGAGAACATTTTCAAAAAAACTAAATTATACAGAATAGTTAAATTAACAAATTTCTTCTAGAGAGCATCTTTTAGGCGTTGCCGTCCACCGCCGCCTCAAATACCAACTGACTCACACCCAAAGGATGGGAAGGAAAAGGGAGGGAATTTTGAATGTCCTATCTTTTACATTTGGAATAGATTTTTTTCTGTTATAAAAAAACTAGCCACCTGCATCTCCCGTCAGGTGCTTTTTTTTTTCAGTGAAAAAAAAATGGATTTCTTTTATATTCAACACAATGGATTACACCATAGGGAATAAAGGGCTCTCAGGCTCTCTATAGGCAAATTCTGCTAAGGAAAATGCTGCATTGACATTTCCAGAAGGGTGTGGCCGTGTGGGAGAGAATCCTGACCGGCTAAAAGGTCACCTGAGAAAGCACGTTTTTCCTGTGAAAATTTTTTTTTCGGGGATGATTCACCTTTGAGAAAGCAATTTTTTTCGTAGGTTCCTTTTGTTTGCTTTTCCTCCGGTTTTCTCCTTTCAATTTTAACGGTTTATTTCCTCTTGACTTCCCTCTTGCTTTCTCTTGTCTTCATCTTCTTTTTCGCTTTCACCATGATTTCACCGTTACGGATCCTAGACAATCCTTACAGCGTGATCTTGCTCAATCAGAACGGGGAGATTGGCAATGTGTCACAGTTCACCCGGATTTGGAACCAAGGTTAGTAGAGTTTTTGTCCGTAATTACTGACTTATAGTTAGCGAAACAAACGCTTCGTCAATTCACCACTGTGTCTGTACGTTTTACGTTTACTATTATTGCGGTCTTAAATGCATTGAGTATTCAGTTTTTTGAAACATTGTGTATTTGATTTGCTTTCTATGTAGAATAATTCATATTCATTAGGTAAAAGCATGAAAGCTTTAATTACGGAATGAAGTTCGTACTTATCTTTATCTTGTCCCTTGTCTGTTGCAAAATAATTTAATGTGTAGGATTCGGGTTTAAATCCTTTGGTTTTTCAGAATTACGGGAGCAGAATGACGAGTGTTTGGTAACAAAAGCATTCATCATCGTTAAACACTTTCTCCTTTCCCCCAATAGCTCAAGTTCGAGTATCGGTAGATGGAGGGACAAATTCCTGGTACTCCCTTCATAAGAATGATGCTCAGTTGCAACTACCACATGTTGTATGCGGAGATTTCGACTCCATTCAACCGGAAATTCTCTCTTACGTCCAGGGCATTGAGGCAATCAAAGTGATTCCTACGCCTGATCAGGATGAAACGGATTTTACCAAGGCATTCCAGATTTTGTGCGACTCCAATGGGGTATTTTGGTTTTTGTTGTTTCAAATTTACGCTGAAAATTTTGTCTCGGTGAGTATTTATATTTTATATCACTGGCTCATCCATTGAAATTTATTAATTCATTGCAGCCACTGCCAAGTCCGACTTCCAATACGGTATTAGCAATTGCGACCAACAAGACGGGAAGATTCGATCAGCAAATCTCGAACTTAAATACATTAATTAAATCCTTGGCCACAACCAAAGATTTGTACCTATACGACTTCAGCAATGTTATATTTTCTCTGCGACCCAATGAGCCAAAAGAGATCCTCTTGAGACCTAATTTGACCTGCGGAATCATTCCCATTGACGGCCCAACAAACATGACGTCCCAGGGGCTCAAGTGGGACTTAGGTGGTTGCTACCGTTTTGGTGACATCGTTAGTACAAGTAATGAAACAATCCAGGATGTGGTGAAGCTACAAGTCAACCGATACACCCTTTTTACTGCATCCGTGTCTCTACTTCCATAAATTAGCTAAATAGAATGCAAAGTGGTAGTATACGTATACGTACATGATGTGAGCAATGCATTTTTCCGTGATTGAATGCTTTTAGACCAATGTTATGATTAATATAAACCTGTGATACGCCAGGAAGACATTGTTATTAGTCATTTTATAGAAATTAAAATGAGAAATAAAGGAATAAACCGAGAAATGGTCGTGTGCTGTAAGTACCTATAATCACTTAAGAGTTTCTTCAGTATAGCTATAAGTACGCATTTTATGGATTATGGAATAATCATATTTAAATATTTATATACCTACCTGTACTTTTATTATTTAGTATTTTATATTTAGATGTGCAGCTGCAGGTTTACGTGTATGACAATGTTGGTTGAACCCACTTCTATTTAAATGTTACAAGTACATATAGGATATCTGTCTCTTCCTTCGTTACCTTCTATAACGGTTAGCCTGCATAATTTACTTGTGTAAGAAACTACACCAATATTCCTGGACAATTACATAGAAGTTCGAGGATGTAATTAGATTTGATTTTCACAAGCCAGTTTGAAAAGGTGCTGATTATCCATGGTAATGATGAAGGAGATTAAAGTCCAAAGTGGCTCTACACATGCGGGGTAGGTGCCTTTTCTATATGCCTTTCCCAACCTGTTGTTCTCTCTCGCTTCTCTCTCTCTCTCTCTCTCTCTCTCTCTCTCTCTCTCTCTCTCTCCGCCTTTGATTTGAGTCATTCCTCGCCATATGGGCCTCCCCAGAAAAAAGTACACGGCCACTGAAGGCCATCTGAAGCAGTTGTTTTTCCCCATTTGGATCCAGTTTTAACTCTCATGTGAACAAGTTCAGACGTAACAAAAAGTGTGATTCTTCCATATTTAAAGCCAAATACACACATATTGAATAGTCAACTAGGACACACCCTAACGTTGATTTAGTCTGGAAAATAAGTGGAAAAGGGCAATTTTCCAAAATGAGTTCCCTTTTCCAAAGTGAGCAGATGACCCTGTGTCAACTGTTCTTACAATCCGAAGCAGCTTACGCCTGTGTCAGTGAATTGGGAGAGTTGGGTTTGGCACAATTTCGGGATGTAAGTTCGAAAGTGGCTATTTTCTATTGTGGATATTCCCGTGTTTTAATGTGGGGCTACACCCCATTTTGAAGTTATTCGGGAATATTTTCTTGGATTGGTTTTCTTTTGGCTTTTAAGTGATATTCCAGTGGGGATTATATTTGGTTTGATTATATTTGATTTTACATGGGTATTTTATATGATGTTCCAGCTCAATCCTGATGTAAATGCATTCCAAAGAAAATTCGTTAATGAGGTTCGTCGCTGTGATGAAATGGAGAGGAAGCTCCGATATTTGGAGAAGGAAATCAAGAAGGATGATATCCCCATGTTGGATACCGGAGAGAACCCGGATGCACCCCAACCGAGGGAGATGATTGATTTGGAGGTATTTGCTTAACTTATAGGAAAATACTCCGTAGACTAACCCAAATCAAACTTTAATTTAAGCTGATATATTTGTTAATTTCTTCGAATGAAGATTTTGACCTTTTGGAATATGCTTCCAGATGGCCGGTTACTGATTACAGTTCACGAGGTTGAGAATGTGTAGATCCTTTCGGATCCAAGTGTATGATTTAATACATTTAGTTTTGTTTTTTCACTCATTTGCTTCATCCAGGCAACGTTTGAGAAGCTGGAGAACGAACTGCGGGAGGTGAACCAAAACGCAGAAGCACTCAAGAGGAATTACTTGGATTTGACTGAACTTCGGCATATTCTGAGAAAGACACAGGTTTTTTTCGATGAGGTATGCATCATTTGGCAAGTTGTTTGTAGCGATAACCATTCGTAACATCGTAACTGACTCACATTAGTGTATACTGTATTTATTAGTCAACCAATGGTAGACGTTATCTTTAGTTTTGTAAACAAGACGTATTGTCAGTAAAACGTAAAATAATCGCACTATAGTTAACTAATACTGAGACATTGATATAAAGTAAATATAAATAATTTGAATTAATATCCTGTAGTTGATTTATTGATGGCCACAAATTGTGTAGAGAGATAGCTGAACATGGAAGAAATTCCGGAGTCAATCTCGTCGCTTTTGTAGCTTCGATTCTAAAGTTCATGAATGGATAATATGTATTTTTTCTAATTTTTTTAATTTCTATAGATATGATAGATCTTGCTATGTAAATTTTTGCTCTGCTCTATTAATTTGCATGAATTGCTCGCCTCAAATTCGAAAGCTCGTTACACTTCCCCAGTACAATGCGTTTCCGCTCTGTCTCAAGTAGATTCTCTTAGATTTGGTACAATTTAAGCTGTTTCCTGGTTATACGTAGTGTTGTTCTCTTCTTGCAATCAAATTTATAATGCACACACGCACTTTGCATGCGACTTTGGATTACTACTGCCCAATTTCTAAATATCTAATTTATTATTAAAAAAATGCATGCCTGCATGCCCGACTGAATACCTTTTAATACAAATTTGCTGGACAAAACAACGAACAAACGAAATTATTGACCCCGTAAAAAATAGATGGGAGTTGTGACTTCACCGACTTCAGCGGATTCTCCCCGGGAGGATGAGACAATGGCATTATTAGAGCACGAGCATCGCTCTACAGCTGCTCAGCAACAGACTAATAAGTTGGGGTAAAAAACATCAAAATTATTTCCTTTTCTATACATTTTATACCTTTCCACGTTTTCTTTTCTTTTCGTACTTTTCCTCAACTACTACAAACAAGGTTCTTCTGTGGTACTTTACTTGACATCCAAAATGGCACAATGCTGGTGGCGGTTCATAATTTCGGAAAAAGCTCCTATCTTTCTCTTTCACTATTAGCCCTGTTAATTAATAAAGCCAATACAATATACGCGTGCTGAACGCATTTTACTACGTACTATAGAAATAATTTGCTATAGACAATATTATTAGCAAATTAAGACAATTCCAATTTTTTTAGAGCAAAGCAAAAAAAACGCGCATTTTAGTTTACTCGTACAAGAAATAACAAGTTTTGTTTTTGTTGTAGTACTGAATTGACACTGACATATTAGATTACCAGTACAAATACCAAATACAATTACCTGGCATTAAAACTTAGAAGCTACACTAGTGGGAGACCATGTTAGACAGCTTAGCGAGCTATTATTTATTTTTTAATTTATTTTTAGTGTTAATTTTCTGGACAGTTTTTTCGATTTTGTTTGATGATTTTGTATTATTTAATCTATAACATAAGCGCGAAGGAGAAGAGGGCGCGACTATTATTGGAAATCGCGCAACCGGTGAAGAGCCATTTTCTGGGCGTATTGCCCCTGGGGCGGCGCCTGCTCAACTGGGGTAAAAATTTGTACCTATACATACCTATTTACAGTATTTACATTTCTTCATCATTTAACACATTGCAAACAACACATTTTTGTGAACCGAGTCCAAATTCAGTAAAAATCGATTATTTCCTGCCACTTTTTATTGACCCATTTTTGTTAAATTTTTCAAATCCATTGTGTTTTAAGTTTTAACTTCGGTAAGTGTGTTTTAATTGCAATCATAATCGGTGATTTGACATTACTGACTAATGTACGTGTAGATTTGTTGCTGGAGTAATTCTTCGTGAAAGGTTACCTGGTTTTGAGCGTATGCTGTGGAGGGCTTGCCGCGGAAATGTCTTCCTAAGACAGGCAGAAATAGAAACGCCTTTAGAAGATCCTTCAACGGTAAATACTGGATGATCCTACATTTGCCTTTTAGTTTCGTTTGCACACAGAATTAGTCATACGTTGGGAAATATTAATATAAATATCTTTATGCTTGATAGAGTGATCAAGTGTACAAGACAGTTTTCATCATCTTCTTCCAAGGGGATCAACTGAAGACTAGAGTGAAGAAAATATGCGAAGGGTTCAGAGCCACGCTTTACCCTTGCCCAGAAACTCCAACGGAAAGACGTGAAATGGCTATCGGTGTTATGACTAGAATTGAGGATTTGAATACGGTTAGGAAAAACAAAAATTACAGAACTAAATTCTATAAAACAGCTGTACTTGATGATTTATATTTACGACTGTTTACTGAAACTGTACTAATACAAATCGCTATCTGGTTTAGGTTTTGTCCCAGACCCAGGACCATCGTCACCGAGTGCTTCAAGCGGCTGCCAAGAACATTAAAACGTGGTTCATCAAAGTTCGGAAAATTAAAGCCATTTACCACACTCTGAACTTATTCAACTTGGATGTCACACAAAAATGCTTGATTGCTGAAGCTTGGGTTCCAGTTACGGATTTGGAAAACATTCAGATGGCGCTTCGCCGCGGAACGGTAACAGCGTTTGTCAAGTTGTCATATTTCAATCCTGTGCAAGCGCACATTGACATTGATAAACTCGTTCAATTTACGTCTATGCTTTCCGTGTTTAGGAACGATCTGGTTCCTCAGTGCCACCCATCATTAATCGCATGGACAGTCACGAGAACCCACCTACTTTCAATCGATTAAATAAGTTCACTAGAGGATTTCAGAACTTGGTTGATGCTTACGGAATTGCAAGTTACCGTGAGGTGAACCCTGCTCCGTACACAATCATCACTTTCCCGTTTTTGTTTGCGGTCATGTTTGGTGACGCAGGGCATGCTTTGATTATGTTGGCATTTGGAGCTTGGATGGTAATAAGAGAAAAGGCGCTGATTCAGCAGAACAACAAGAGTGAGGTAATGTCTTTTTACGCTTTCCAGCTTACACACGTTTAACTTACTCATGATTATTACGTGTGTTTTAGTGTGCGAAGTGTGATTTATGTGCTGATTCTTTTATTTACAGATTTGGCAAATTTTCTTCGGTGGACGCTATATTCTACTGCTCATGGGCATCTTCTCTTTCTACACGGGTTTGATTTATAATGATGTGTTTTCCAAGAGCATGAACATATTTGGTTCCAGTTGGGTTGTGAACGCCTCCGCTGGCTATACGAAAGAGTTCTTACATCACGAGAAAAACGTTATGCTAGATCCAGTAACTTGTTACACGGATGCACCTTACCCAATTGGTCTAGACCCGGCGTGGCAGGTGCGATTAAACTTGATTCTTTAGTTTTACATGTGTAAATGATTTTAATTGTAAAAATGCTTTGAACTAACCAAATGTCTTTGACTTAGGTTGCTACCAACAAAATTGCATTCTTGAATGGATACAAAATGAAAATATCTATTATTATCGGTGTCTTACACATGCTGTTCGGTGTCTGCCTCAGTCTCTGGAATCATGTTTACTTCAAGAGGTCCTTGAACATCATTTGTGAATTTATTCCACAAATTATATTCTTGCTCTTCCTCTTCATGTATCTGAATATCTTGGTGTTTCATAAATGGACCTGGTACTACCCAAAAGGAGGTATGTGAGCCTTGTGTTTTTTATGTTAACAAGAGTCACGCCTTCTTTACCATACGTTGCTGTACTAATTGAGTTCTGGTTCTTTTATTTTAGGAATTGAAGCGGGACCCCATTGTGCACCTTCAATATTGATCACTTTTATTAACATGGTTCTCTTCAAGGATGGAGAAAAGGCTGATATCATGTGCGAGTCAGCGTACATGTTTCCTGGCCAGAAAACCATTCAGATGGCTCTAGTACTTTCGGCATTGTTGTGTGTTCCATGGATGTTATTCATTAAGCCCTTCGTTCTCAAATCTCGACATGGAAAACAAATGAAGGTACCGAAATAGGCGAAGCAGAAATGTTTGATCACAGAACCTTTAAAGCATTTGAAAAAAACGAAGCGAATGCTGTCAAACCAAAACCATATGCTATTTATTATATTTAGGCTCAGCCGTTGAACAACGTTGAATCGACAGATGTTGAAGGTGGTCAGCCAAACGGTGGACATGCTGGACAACAAGCAGGTGATCACGAACATGGAGAAGAATTCGACTTCACCGAAATATTTATTCACCAGGCTATTCATACCATTGAATACGTACTTGGATCTGTATCTCACACTGCGAGTTACCTGCGATTATGGGCTCTCAGTTTGGCTCATGCCCGTAAGAATTACAATTTGTCCTTCTTGCATGTTCCCGCTAGTTTCCAGCTAAAGTATTGATGCCGAAAGTTAAATACGAAATTGCATTTGTTTGCAGAATTGTCGGAAGTACTTTGGTCTATGGTGATGAGAATGGGACTAGCGCAAACGTCCTATGTCGGAGGAGTAATGCTGTTTTTTGTTTTCGCATTTTGGGCTGTCCTCACAGTGAGTATCCTGGTACTGATGGAGGGACTATCAGCTTTCTTGCATACTCTGCGTCTTCACTGGTATACCTTCTTGTTGATCAAATTATTCATGCAACTTACTTTTTATCCGTGCAATAAAATAGCTTAAACCTAAATAATAATTTTTCGCATTTCAGGGTGGAATTTCAGTCGAAGTTCTATTTGGGGCAAGGATACTTATTCACACCCTTTAGCTTCAAGGAGATCCTCTCCCAGGCTGAAGAAGCGGAGGAATAAAAGAGCAAAACCCCGACGAGATTCATTTGCTGTAATTTGCAGTCGTTGTTGTCAATTCATTTCGTAGTCTGATTATTATTATTCCAAAAGTGAAACAGTAGTTGCCGCTGTATACTGTAGAGACTATTAAATTTTAACTTCTACATCTTTATGTTTCTTCGGGCTAAGTAGTCAAGCCCACGCAAACGAAGTACTTCCTTCCAACAGAGTCCGTATTATATACAAAGGCTTACACTTATACATGTTCCTGTTTCATTCAAATAATTTTTTTACGTACAGATTTAACTGAAACTTGTACGATTTACATTCCAAATCAATTTGTTCGAATCCCCACTTGCTCTTAATGTCCAAAACTGGTGAGAAATGCTTCTTTAGATACTCATTCCATTCCATTAAAAGGTGCAAAGGAATTGTGGAAGACTTCGATATTATGATGCTTAACAAATCTGTTTATTATAAAACATTTTTCAACCTCGACTTCTCTTCTTCCTGAAACTAAATAATATTAAAATCCAATATTTCCTAAATGCTACTACCTGATGCAAACTTAATCATATCGCAGAGAAAATATACGGAAAAAAAATCTTTTAAATTTTTAAAATTTACGAAAATCTATATGTGTAGAGTTGATACTCGTTAGTGTAGTTAAAGTAATAAAATTGTTGTGCTGCAATATAATTGGGTTTTTCCATTTGTTTAAGCATCATCAATCATTATGCATTCATATCTATGTTGTTGTCACTGTCCATTGGCGAAAATGCATGCTTTCACTAGTGAAACGAGGGTTATGAAAATAACTGGAGCATCCTTAATTCAGATTCTTTAATTGACCTAGCATGCATATGGCTCTTTTGTGTGATGACCTTTTGACCTGAGTATCAGGCCTGTGCAATTAACGCCTTCGAAATTCATAATTATTAAATACCAATTAACTACTGGGTAATTAAATTTGTAATTATCAATTACCGGAGACTAAAGTTACAATTA
>JAQGBT010004239.1:0-17118 GCA_034698585.1 Disparrhopalites patrizii | reverse complement strand
CTCTTTCTCTCTCTTTCTCTCTCTTTCTCTCCCTTTCTCTCTCTTTCTCTCTCTTTCTCTCTCTTTCTCTCTCTGTTGCTTTGTGCTGTTCAAAGAAGAAGCTATTTCCATGGATGCGAAGAAACAGATTTTCTTCCATGTTCTTTCGAGAGGAAGGAGTAGGGATACACCTGTCATTTTTGCAATATACGACATTAATATTGGCTTCACATGGATTGAAACATACAAGTACAGACAGAAGTCAATGTGGGGGAGGAGGAAAGGGTTAAAAACCAAGTTTTTTGGTTCAATGGTTGGAAAATCTTCGTATTCCAATAATGCTCTCATATATCTTTCTTACTTTCCCCGTTACGTGGTCAGCATGCTCATTGGAATTTTGGACATGTATCAATGTGCCATTGACGATTATATAAATGACTATATGCATACCCGCTGAATCTCTTTTCCATGGAAAAATACTTGTGCTTATACGCTTATGGATTTATATAAGTATTTTGTTTCCCACGTAATTATGGTGAGGGCATTGGCGTTTAATCAGGTATACCTCGCTTAATCAGTTTATAGGCTTAATCAGGTATAGCTTGATCAGCTTATACGTTTAATCAGGTATATTGGATTCTGACCTGACAAACATTTTAGAGAACAAGACTGGTGCAATCAACAATCTTCATTGAAGGCACTTGCAATCTACTTTAATGACATTAGAAATACCAGGAAAATGAATGCAAAAATTGGTCCCGGTTGCTTTCTTGGGGTAAGCCGATAATGTCGGGGAAATTATGTGATAAGGTACGGTTCGCATTAATTTAAGATTTTCTTTCCAAAAGGTAATCACTAAGTACCTCTAAACCAGCTCTTAATTTCTTTTCCTCAGGCTTTCTTTTTTTCCTTCTCTTTTCTCCTTCTTTGTCTTTCTTTCTCTCTTTTACTCGGAATTGCTGTCGCTATAGAATTCAATTACATGTTTGTTCCCTCTTATTCTACTGCTTTTTTTGCTGCGCTTCCAATGCTTTATTACTTCCTGTTTCTTTTGATTTACTTTCCTTTTTTTTTAGCATTCATTGAGATTTAATTTCTTCAACGTTTTACCAGCGCTTTGTTTACAATGCCGTTTATAACTCATTGTGTACACCAATTCGTCTTCGATTTATCCTACGTTTCTCTGCGTTTTTTCCTTTTTTTTTTGTTTCACAATCCCTGATGACAATGATTTTATTTCCCTGATTGCATATTGTGTCCATTTCCTACTAACAAACTTGGCCTTGACAGGGAAAATTCGGGGGAGATTGTGCATTTCTTGGTGGGTACGTGAACGGTTATTAATAGACCAAAAATATGTATGAACACGTGGGAAAAATTATGATTGAAACACCCTTAATTGAGCTCTGAGCCACGAATTGTCTCCATTTTGTGGGCGCCATTAAAAGAAAAAAAACATGGTTCCCTCTTTAAAATATTGTATAGGTTGAAGCTCTATACATGTAGATATTATCCCCATGATTACGTTGATTGTCCGGATGCAAGAGCCTATCCTCCCATGCATAATCATGGTCCCAGAAACATCCCAAAAAATTGAGGTTGATGGTAGTTCAAAAGGCCTCCTTGTCTAATGTGATTTGGTCTCATTTGCGGAACTTTGTCTTTCTCCCCCCAAAAAATGGAGAAAAGTTGTGAAAATTCATTAAGTCTTCATAAAGTCAGTGTGGGAGAAAATGCAGGGAAAGTTTAGCCCCCCAGACTTTTTTGAAGCTTTCCCTTTTAAAAAGTAACTACTTTTTCCACTACTAAAAAAAAAAAGGAGTGCGAAAAAAAAAACTTACGCTCATCCATCAAAGACGAGATGTGGCATTCGCTCCAGGACACGAAACAGTGCAAGAGAGCCCCGAAGATCACAAAGACCCTTAGATTCCTCATCCTCAAAAAAAAAAGCCTCAAATGATGTTAGACACAAAAGAAGGGGAAATTCAGAGGGGAAATAAAGAACTTTCAAAGAATCCCTTGGAAAGCACGGCACTGGAGAAAGACACGGAGCCGATGGTGACCGAAGTAGTTGCTGTAATTACCTGGAAAATTCCTTCCTAGCTTCTGACGTCTCCTGGCCAAACAAATGGACTGGACAAGAAATATTTTGTGTGGGAATTTAACAATTGTCCAGAATAAAACGTTTTTTGGGTAGGAAGCGGTAATTATTTTTATTGGATAGTAATTTAATCGTAAAAATAACGGTGGGGCCTATTAATAACCCTTTTGCGCCTCTTTATTCCCCTTTCTTCCGTTTTAGTCGTTTACTGTAGTAGTTCAGTGGATAACAGAGAGGAATGTCGGAGAATTTGTTGTTTTTTTTTTGGGGGGTACAAAAAAAAGACTTTTTTGGGGTTCAATCCCTTCCTTAATACTGGCCGGCAGTTGTGGAGGAACTCTACCTTAAATAAGACATGGGCACAATAGACGATGAGGTTGCATATGAAATTCCCTTTCTCTCTCTCTGTTTTTCTCTCTCGATTTGTCTCTCTCGGCCTTTCTCTTACCTTTTGACTTGGCTTTCTCCTGTGGGACGTTTACTATAACTTTCCCTGCCCATTTCGCCCCTCCGCCGCCACGGCTTTCCATTGCGCTCCACATATTACGCAAAAGAATATAAGGGAGATAGAGGACATTTAGGTGAAAAATTCCCGACTCTTGTGTTTGTTGAAAGGAATCCTAGTCACGCTAGATATTCCGTTATTGTCTATTTGTTCACGGGACTTTCTCTCTCTCTTTCTCTCTCTATCTCTCTCTCGCTTTCCCGCCCTCTCCTTTCCTCCCTTCATGTCAGTGTATTTGCGTGGAAGAAATGTGAGCTTTGCAGCTTTCGCAAATAGAAGCTTAATCGTGGGCGATTAACTATCTCGTCATGTCTAACAAAGAGTTTTTTTCCCGGGATTTTTTTTTCTACAGTATAACATGTTTTTAGGAGGGTAATAATTATTATGATTGGGGATCACCAAATCTACTAATTTCGGGGGATACTAAAAACATTTTTCCGGGTGGATCAACCGGGATAGAATGTTGGGAGGGGGCGAGGGGGAGATAAATGTGTAATTGTGCTGGTCCGAGGAGGGCGAAGGAATTTCTGGGAAATGTTATTTGCTCATTGCACTCGTCATCCCTCGTCGCTCTTTCTCTGTCTCTTTTAACCTTATTTATTCCGTAGATTATCTACGGCATAATTTACTCTTTTTATCTGTACTTAATCTCTCCTTCCAGTTCTTTTTCGGCGCTTATATATCATCTCTCTTAATCTGTGTAGATTCTCTTTGCTCTCATTTTTGCCATTTTTCTTTCTTTCTTTATTCTTGGGATCTGCGCTTCCATTTTGCTCTCATTCCCTTTCATTTGCTCTATTTTTTTGGATTCCTCTTTCTCTCTTTTTCTTGCACTACTTGTCCATTTTTTCTCTTTCACTTAATTTTCTCTTGGGGGTTTTCCCTCTTCTTCTACTTGTGCTTTGAATTTTGTTGCCCTTTCTCTCTTTTCTTTGAATTTCCCCTCTTTTTATCCTGTTTCGTTGCCTTGTTTTCTTTTTACTTTGAATTTTCTATCATTTTCTCTTTTGTTTTGGTTTTCCCGTTTTTTGGGCCTTTTATTTTTCTTGGTTTTCTTTTTCCTGCAATTTCTCTTTGATCTTGATTTACCCGTTCTTGGACCTTTTATTTCTCTTGGTTTACGTTTTTCTGTATTTTCCCTCTTATTTTGATTTTCCCGTTTTTGGGCCTTCTTCTCTATTTTTATCGTTTCCTCCCTTCTTTTCTCTCGTTTGTGTCCCTCTTTCTTGACACTTTCTTGGTGTGTCCCTTTTTGCCCAATATTTTTTTGTGCTGATTCTATATTTGCACTTTCTTTACACTTTATTTACACTTTCTTTATTTCTTTAGCCTTTCCCTACTTGCTTGCCGTCGCTATTTTTTCCATACTGACTCTCTCCTTTCGCACTTTCTTTAATTATTGCCCTATTTTTTCTTTTCTCTTACCCATCCTTTTTATTTAGACGAAGCTCGTTGTAAGTTTATCTCCGTGCATTTGGCTAGTTATACATATCTCTTTCTTGTCACTTCTCATTTCTTGATATCTCCTTCTTTCTCCCTGTCTACACCCTCGTTTTCCACATTTTCTAACATTTGGTGTAGCTCCGGAAATAATAAAAAAATAAAAGAATTCTGTTTTCTCCCTTCGTCGGGGTGCGCTTTCTCTGGCGTGCATTTTGAACAAGTTTTTTTTTATTATCTTGCTTCCCCTGTGCATTCCTGGAGTAACCCCAATCTATCTAAGTTTCTCCAGAACTTTCTGTTCTTGTCACTCTCCCATTCGACCATGGAGAAGGGCATGGAGAGAAGGAGAGAGTCAGCAGTTTCCAGGGGTAGAGAGGAAGTCATGAGGATGCATGGAAATTTTTCCCGGAATCAAATCACAAAGTTTTGTGTGTGAGAGGGCCGCACGAGAAAGTGTGATGATGATGACGATGAGAAAATTCATCTCCGCCAATTTCCCTTGTCATATCAAGTGAAAAGCTTTTTTATGGGCGTTATGGTCTCTCGCGTGGGATTTTCCGCCTGATGTCCCTCCTTTTACAGGGGAATTATTATGATTACACCAGAGAAAGTGTTTCCTGGGACTTTCTCCCTTTTCCTTTGAAAAGGACATTGAGCCGTGGGAGGATGGTTATTGTGAAGGGAAAAGGAAATCCTAGGAATCTGTATTTAAAACTTTTTTTTTTCTCCGTCCCATCCTTGTCATCTGTTTTATTGGGAGAAAATGAAGTGGACAGAAATTTTATGGGGACAATGACAACCTTCTGATGCCTGTGGGCTCGGATTGCATGGGAGATTCTCTGCATGAGGCCTGTAAAGCGGAGATATGCCAGACACAATGCCCGGATAATCGACCGGGAAAGATGACACACCTCGGAGGAAATCAACAAATTCGGATATTTTGGGCATTCCGCCCTACAAAATGGGGACAAATGGAAGCCACGCCGTCATTTATTAGCTTCATCCAAGCATTCCATGTCACATTTCCTCCATGAATTTCAATTCACTCCGAAAACTAGACGGGGAAAACGGTTCCGGGAAATGCGATCATAGGAGGCGGTGTTTCTGATCCAGTTTTTTTTTAATTTCCCAGGCAATCTCTGCCTAATGACAATTTTATAATTATGGTGAATTCTGTGAATCTCTTCCTGGTACTCGCCATAAAAAATAATTCCCCAAATTCCGGGATTTAATCTCGGGGAATTAATTGCGGATGGAGATTGTGTGCATTATAAAAATGGGTATTATCTCCTGTAATTTTTTTCCCCTTTTCCCATTTTTAATTTCCGATTTCTCCCTCTTCGTTGGGTGGCAACAACCTCTGGTCTAAATAATCCATGGGTTAATCCGGCCAATTAATTTAAATGGCCCTTCTAATTTTCAAATTACGGTATTTTTCGTGAGGATAAAAAAAAACCCGACAAAGTTACATGTTAACTCTACATGTTATTGAAATATTCTCTCACCCATTTAATGGGAAAAAAAGCTTATTTCATCATTTTATGCAATGATTTCGGATATTTGCGTAATTGCTGTGGTGAAAGTCACCTGAAAAGCAATGCCTTTCATTACAAAAGTCTCATTATAATAAAAGAATATAATACTTATTTTCTCATCTTTTATTGTGTTTTTGAACAAACATTTTTCCTGATAGAATGTTCTTTGTTATTTCCTCGAAAATACAAATGTGGAAGGCATTGTTTATTTGGTTATATCATTTGCCGTAAGAGATGTATATTTTGAGCAAGTGATTTATATTTGCTCTTATACGTACACTTTTTTCCCTTTTATTTCCAAGGCATCTTTCTTCCGCCGAGGAACACTAATAATAATTAATCATGCATTCACTATAATCCTTTGGAGCGTCTTCCCCCCGGCTTCCTCCTCCGCACAATCGTCTCCGGTTTGCCCTGAAAATACAAATTCTCCGGGGACTTACCGGAGCATGCCTTGTATCGTTTTTTTTTCCTGGGAATCTTTTTTTTCCCTTTCCGTTGTTCAATAACCCCGGAGAGAAAGCTCGTTGTACATGGTTGAATGAGTGGGTACGTCCCGTACCTACAAGGATTAGAGAAAGTGTGGAGGAGGCCGAGGAAAAGGCATTAGAGCGAGAGAAAGTAGACAAAGGAAGGGATCGGGACCAAAATAAAGTGTAGACAAAGAGAGGGCGAGACAGAAGTGGGAGTGAAAGCGTGAAGGTTGAATGCAAAGTTCAGTTGGAAGAAATAGAGGGACGACAAAGTCAAAATAATTTGAAACAAACTAAAGCAACAAGGTGGAAATGGAGAAGCATATGACACGATGCAGGCGACGGTGAAATGGTGAAAGTCTTGCTCTTGTTCCTCCAAAGAGAATGTATGACGGGAAAACGGCTCTTTTTTCAAAAAACGGGGAAAATGTGGAAATCAGCTTCTTGGAAGACGAGCGATAACGTCAATCAACTTTAAAAAATACAAATTACACGATACCTGATACATACAAGAAAGAATGAACAATACAAACAGCAGAGATGGCCAGAATGCATCGTATTTAAAATAATTTTTTTTTGTAATTGTATTTTCAAAAACAGTTATTTGCTACATGCTTTTTGTAATTTGTATTTAAATACACGGGATTCTTTGTAAATATTTTGCTGTAATTTGTAACTTAAAAGTGCACCAAGTGGCAAAATACAATTTGGAATTTTTTGATTGCACTCTAAAATACAAATGAACGCATATAAATGTATTTCAAACACATTTATTTGTATTTTGTATATAAAATACGTATTTAAATACATTTATTTGTGTTTTGTATTTAAAATACGCATTTAAATACATTACTAACTATACTGATGAATTTTGTAATTTAAATCTCAGAGTGCATTCGTATTTTGTAATTAGTATTTGGAACTTACGTATTTTGGTCATCTCTGACAAATGATAGACAGTAGAAAGCCAATAAACACAAATATTACTATAAAGTAGGGGAAAGAGCTGGAGAGGAAATTAGGGAAAATGCGGAGACTGAAGACAAACCCCGAAAGACATAGAGAGCAATGTGGGAGAAATAAGGGCAAAGCACATTCAGATAAATATGCGAGAAATAAATAGAGCAAACGATGAAAATAGTAAACGAGAAAAATACCGAGAAAAACGAGCAAAATACGCAGTAAATAAGAGAAAATAGTCAGAAAACTAACCAATATGAGTTAATACGGAGAAAATTGATGGAAAGCGAGACAAATGGAGAAAAATGAAGAGAAATTGGGGGAAGCGGTCAAAGCAGAGGAGATTGTGATAGCAAGCTAGAAAAACTAAGAAATCACGGTTATATCAAGGATATGAGAAGACAGAGCGGAAGCGATGCGCTTAAAATCAAGAAATTGCCATGTAGCTAACAATTCACGATATCAACTTATTCTTGACGCGAAAATGGATCAGTGGCGTCATATTAGTTACAAAAAAGGAGAGATGAGCTGAGTAAAATTTAAAAAAACTCCTTTCCTCTCCTCAGAAACAGAGAAAACTAACGATATTGAAATTCAGGAAAACTCAGAGCAGGAAATATTTTTTAAACACAAAGGAAAGAAAGTTGACTGACAGAGCACTGAAAGGTAAAATAGGGGAGAAAGTAGTACAGAAACGGAAAAAAGCTCCAGAAAAAGAAGGAGATAAAAAAGGAAAGTCGAGGAGAAAAGTGATCCAAAAAGGCCGTAGAAAATATTAGTAAGAAGCGATCTTCTTACTTACAGCCTTCTCCGCTTTCTTCCTTGTGGTTCCATAAATTACTGGGAGAAAGTAAAGCTCGGGTGGTGCAAGTCTAATGAGTTTCCTTGGGATTTCCTCCCCTCCCGGCCCTTTTGTTTTTAGTTGCACCCCCCACGGACTGGGGGATCACTGGGTTCCTCTGTCATGATTAGCCCGAAACAAAAAGAAGTCACTTTTTAATGACGTACAAAAACTCGGGACTTGACACAATTTCTATCCCACCTCCTCTCCCATATTCAAGCCTTTTACGCAGTTTTTACCCTTCCAAATAATCTTCATATGGCGATATTCGGAAAGTGCCAGGATTAATGTGCACTTAAGCACATCCTACACGAAATCAAAACGAATTTATCAAATAATAAATGCACTTAGCAACTTGCTTTTAGTCAGTTACACAATTGTGCTCATATCTGATTGGAAAAATTGCATCCTAAAATAAAAGATTTTTTTCTTCAAAGGGAGCAGGTAGGTGGAGATTTAAAAGGGTAATAAAAGACCGGGCTTTGTTAAATTAAATTGGGAATTACTAAATTGGGAATTACATTGGGAATAGAATTGGGAATTAAATTGAGTTTAGAATGGCGAGAAAATTTGATCAATGCATTAAGCACTGACTAAATAATTAAATCTTTTCACGATCAAAGCCAACACCTCCGCATTTCCGATGTACACAAGTTCTGGAGGCGGGAAAATCAAATTAAACGGGAAAGGGTGAGAACTCGTTTCAATGTCTTGAAAGGAATTTAATGAAAAAAATCTTTTGGCACAAGATAATAGGCTTTTTACTCAAACAATTGGAGAGGGCAAAAGAGTAATAAATCCTTAATTGAATCAAAGTGCGTGGTCCATCTCCCGGAGAATCCGAGGGAGGTAGCCGGGATGAAAGGAAAAATACCAAGATTGCCATTTACATGTTAATAGATAGGCATCCTTGGTAATAATAATAATCACGGCATCTAAAAATGGGAAAGAAGTAGATACTTCAGAGAATTATATTTTTTTCTGGGGTAAAATGAATACATTAGTGAGCACTTGAGTGGGGATGAAGCTTCCCCTTAATTCCTTCAATTTCTCCTTCCATTTTCCCCCGTTTTTGCCTTCAGGAAGATGTGCTTTTACTATCTCTTACGTCCATGTTTTTTCCCTCTTTTGACATTTGCGAACACGTATGTATTCCTACATAATTTTAATATAAAAGCATGTACAGAAACCTTTCTTTTCTGCTCTTCAAAGGAAAACAAGGGAAGCCAAGGAGGGGGAATTATATTAATAAAAAAAATTGAAAAAACAATTTTCTTACTACGTCCTCTTTTTTCCCAGCATTTTCTTCTCTCCATTTAAAAATTGCATTCCCTCTCTTTCTCCTTTATTTTCCGTCAAAAACACTCAAGGTTAGGTGGGGGGGAAATTGAAAGCTTTCATTTAATAATGGGGCTTTTTGTATTCTTTGGTGGATACAAAGACACGTGGAAAGAAAGGAGAGAGAGAGAACCCGGGGAAAAAGATTTGTTTGAGCCCGTGCAAAAACAATTGGATTGGAACGGAAATAAACCCCAGCCTAAGGAATATCCAAATAAGATAAATAAAAGGAGAGACACGTAGAAATACAGAATCGTAGATGCAAAAACTGCTGCCGGCGTCAATGCAAAAAGAAAAACGAAGAGTAAATAAAATTTGCAAGGAATTCAAAAAAAAAAAGACAAGGAAAAGGGAATATACTTAAATCCAGAGATGACGGAAAGAAACTGAGATTCGCAAAGTGCATTCAAATGAGAAGGAGACAATGTGAGACAAAATAAATCGCAGACAGCGTCAGAATAGAAAAGAATAAGAAAGTCAACCTGCAAAAAGACCGCCAAGTATGGAAACGTCTTGATACAGAGGAAGTTTACAAAGGAGAACGATTGAAAAACCACAATAATGAAAGTAACAAAGATAGGAGAAATAAAATTAGTAAACCAAATCGACAGGAAATGAAAATGCAGAAGTAATCAATGTGAATCTTAGTAAAAATAAAAGTGCGACATAAATACAAACTGAGACAGAGACAAAAATAGGGAAGAAAAAGAAAGGAGAGTGACAAGGACACTGATAAAAGCAAAGAACAACGCGAAAATGAGAGAAAGCAGCAGGGAAACAAAGCACGGAGAGATAAGAAAAACAGCAAATAAAATCAGTGAGAAAAGGAGAGAAAGCAGCAAATGGAAATAAAAACAGAACGAAAATGATGGAAAACAGAGCAAAAAGAAGACAGAGAAAAAACAGAGAACACAGCAAAACATCTCCAAGTAAAAACGAGAAAAAGAACAAATAAAATTAGCGAGAAAAACGTAGAAAACAGCAAAAGAGAATAAAAACAGCGAGAAAAAGGAGAAAGCAAAAGAGAATAAAAACAGCGAGAAAAAGGAGAAAGCAAAAGAGAATTAAAACAGCGAGAAAAAGGAGAAAGCAAAAGAGAATAAAAACAGCGAGAAAAAGGAGAAAGCAAAAGAGAATAAAAACAGCGGGAAAAAGGAGAAAGCGACAAATGATAACTCAAAAAATTGGAGAAAGCAAAAAACAATAACTTAAAAAATTGGAGAAAGCAACAAATAAGCTCAAAAAATTTGAGAAATAGAACAAGCGTGCAAACACAGTACCTACGGCAAAGAATGAGAAAGCAATGAACATGACGGAGACTAAAACAGGTAGTGGAAAAGCGAATGTCGGCGAGAGGAAACGCAGAGGGAGACAAAGAGAGAGAGCCACTGCGAGAGAATACAGAGCGACAGCAGGAGAAAAAACAAAAGTAGAAGGAAAGTAAAAATAGAGAGCTTCCAAGAGGGAAAGAGAGCATGTTACGAAAATCAACCGTGAAAGAGAAAGCCAGGGAGCATAAAATAAGAGAGCGCGAGAGACGAAAGGAGACAAAAAAACTACGGGTGTGAAGATGGGACAGACAGAGAGTGTGTGAGAGAGAGAAAGGATGTAAGGTCGATTTGAACGCCTGTACAGCATTATTGTTTGAAGAGATGTCGGAGATGAAGGAGAAACAGAAGAAGAATGACACATGTCAAAACCCGGGAGAATCTTCCCCGGCAAAGTCTCTCCAGTCTCCTAAGGCTCTCACCCTCCGCACTCTCATGGAAGTGTGAATCCTCATCAAGGAATTAAAATGGGAAAGAAACGAGTTAACACGCCCTCATCCCCTTGTCCATGTCCATTGCCTCCAAAACTGAAATAAAAAGACGTGGGAGAGGTT
Source organism: Disparrhopalites patrizii (assembly GCA_034698585.1). NCBI lineage: Eukaryota > Metazoa > Arthropoda > Collembola > Symphypleona > Sminthuridae > Disparrhopalites > Disparrhopalites patrizii. The sequence continues at coordinate 6,061 of JAQGBT010004239.1, read as the reverse complement.
CCATGAGGAATAATAGTAATAATAATAAAAACAGTGGCTTCCTCCCTCGCAAGAAAGCACTATAGGGGTTAATCTGGGTCGGCGAAGGCTTACATCATCATGAAGATCATCCGGATGATGAGGATGAAGATGAGGAGGTTAGATGTTTGGAGTGAGGGGAAAGAGGGGGAATGAAGCCACTAATGAGTCTTTTTCTCCCTCCGAAGATGGTTTTAGATGTTGAAACATGAAGGATTTTTCGGGTGAAAGTATAATTATGTCCCCAAAAATTTACCTCTTTTCCTCCATTGCCTCTTTCCTCTGGAGTAAAAAAAAAATTTGTTTGGAGGAAAAGAGAAAGCATTTTCTCCATTGTTTTTACATTTCGTGCGGAGAGTCCCGAAAGAGGGACTATAATGGGTCTTCTCCCTTTCCACTTCCCCCTCCCCCTCACCACCATTAACATGCAATCCTCATTAAAAAATATAGGAGGGAAAAACATAGCAAAACCACACGGAGATATTCCGGAGGCATGGGACAAGCAAAATCAACGTCCTCCTAATTAACTTTTTTTTTTCTCCAGAGATCCTTTACGCAACCAGAAATAACTCCGTCTCAAATTGCAACAACGACGCACGGCGACAGAAGGACAAAAATTACCTCGGATGGAAGTAAACCAACCCTTTCAGAAAAATTCACATTTTACCTAACAAGACCCAACGTGACCTCCTCACATACTTATTCGCCTATGATTATGCATTTGGAGAACAAATGTCCTTTCCATTTATATATGTGTATACGTACATACACATATTATAAAAGAATTGGCACACCCATTCAACCATTCCGTGACTCAGATCCATGTGAGCGACGTGGGAGATCCAATGGAATTGAGTACAGGAACGAAAGCCAAGGAGAAAAGAGTCGGCAAGAAATGGAATAAAATTGACGTTGGTGAAAGTTGAAAAGACGAAAAAGTTAAACAGAAATGGGAAAATGTCAACAAATGAAACGGATTAAAATAGAGAGAATGGGACGGAAGATTTCAGCCAACAAAATGAAACCAAGAAAGGAAGAGAGAGGGGAAATGCGAAATCTTTCCCGAAAGAGACAGCAAATAGGGGGGAAAGAAGAAAGACACAGAAACCAAACTGAAAGTTAGAGAAAGCAACGAGAAGAATTGAGAGGGTCCTGGAAAGAGCAAGAAAAGTAAGAGTGAAACAGGAAAATTTAAAGATTGGAATTAAGAGAGGTGAAGAAATTAAAAAATTGAGAACGAGAGAAATAAGAGAGAAATGAGAGGGAAATGAAGAGAACAATAACAACAAAAGATATGAGGAGAGAGAAAAGGAGACAAACGGAACTACGAGACGATGGAAGAGAGCAAATTAAGAGAACGAAAGCAAGAAGCGATGAAGGCAAAAAAGCACAGCGAGATAAAGGGCAAAAATTGAGGAAGAGAAACATTGAGCAGAAGAAATGTAGAGACTGCACAGGAAGAGCAGAGAGAGAGGATACAGAGAGAGAAAGAGATGATACAGAGAGAGAAAGAGATGATACAGAGAGAGAAAGAGATGATACAGAGAGAGAAAGAGATGATACAGAGAGAAAGAGAGGATACAGAGAGAGAAAGAGAGGATACAGAAAGAGAAAGTGAGGATACAGAGAGAGAAAGAGAGGATACAGAGAGAGACAGAGAGGATACAGAGAGAGACGATACAGAGAGAGACAATGAGAGAAAAAGGGTACAGAGAGAGACAAAGAGAGAAAGAGGAAACACAGAAAGAGCGGATACAGAGAGAGACAAAGAGAGAAAGAGGAAACAGAAAGAGCGTATACAGAGAGAGACAAAGAGGAAACAGAGAGAGACAAAGAGGAAACAGAGAGAGACAGAGAGAGGAAACAGAAATATAGTGGGAAAACAGAGAGACAGGGGATAAACATAGAGATACAGAGGAAAACGAGAGATAAATAAAAATGAAGATAGACCGAGAGGGAAAATCGAGAGAAGCAAAGAGAGACTGGGAATAACGTAGAGCAAGAGTGGAAGACAGAGAGATTGATACATTCGCAAAGCAAAAAGGAAATGGCTGTATTTAGAGACAATGTCAAATATATTTTAAACAGAGAAAGAAGAAATCTGTAAAGGAAAAAACCTTACAAAGAACTGGAAAAGCACTCTCAAAACACATTAGAAAGAAACTGCACATCAGTCAAGAGTCAAAACAACTAAAGAAAGGGGTAATTAGTACCGAGAAATGGGAGGTATTTATAGTCCCAAGAGCAACTAGGGTAGAAAAGCGGAAAAAGCCTCAAAAAACGGAATAAGATACACGTGGAAGCCAAATGAATTTACTAAAAGGAAAAAGAATTGCTAGGAGAAAGCAAGCGAGCCGGTCCGAGAGAACATTGTGATGAAAAATCGAAATGGCATATAAAATAATAATAAAAAAGAGAGAAAGTCAGAAAGCCAGGGGCTCGTGGCAAATATTTACAGTGTTGATTCTCCCTCCATCTCTTTTCTCCGATTTCCAACACATTGAGCCACACATGTGGAGTTGAATTTCTTTTGTTCCACCTCCCATTCAAACGTGAAAGTCCCCGATAGCACCGAACTAACGTCATAGCGGTTTTTTGTAAAATGAAAAAAAAACAAAGGTGACACCGGGAGAAAAACATTTGACTAATTAGCCCCTCTGATTATCTACTTCCCTCTTGTACCCGTAACAAACTTCTAATTCCTATTTGTAAACAATTCTTGCCCTCTTCTTCCTTTTTCAGTACCAGCCTAGAGTTCCTTATCGGTTCATGTTCAATTTTCGAGTACCAATTTCCGTACCAAGTTCAATTGCAAGTTCAGGAAAATTTTGGCCACACACTCATACTTGATAAGTCGGGATTTTGGAAGGTACTCGGAATTGATTAAGTACTCCTTTATTTAAATAGTCCAGTTCCGATTTCTGATTGCTAAATCAGTCTAAAACCAATTTCAATTGCGAGTATTTTTCATGCTGAAACTAGAACCTTCAATAAAACAAAGTTAACGCATTTTTTAACTTTTGGATTACGCTCTCGTTTTTAGGTGTGTTCTAAGCTATAAAGCACCTTTTTTTGTTCAGGAAAAAATGTCCCTCGTCATTTTATCTAGAGAAAATCTGATTACTAGTCGCAATTGAAGTCGCAATTATACTCGCGAGGACCAATTGTGAATTGGATTTCGTATTAACTTCTGGAGAACTCTTGCAATTTCGAGTACTCAGTGTGGCACTTGATTAGATAAACTTGAAATTGGTACTTATTTCTACTTGGTTTTTTAATCCAGTTTGAGTTCCGCCCAAATACGGACATGAAAAATCCATTTCAAGTACGATTTCAATTTCGAACTGAAAATAAAGCACTCAAAAAGGAACTGTAGACCAACACATCCCTTGCAACCCTTTTTTCAAGAGTCAGCCCTTTCTTTCAAATCAACCCCGTATCCTTTACCAATTATTCTTTACTGAGCGTTGCGTAATATTTTTTTGGCTGAATTAAATCCGACCATAATGGAAGAAAGGAAAGATGGCAGAGCCACGAAGCGACAAAGGAGTCTATGGAGTAAATTCAACAGATGGAAAAAAGTAATATCTCGAGGGGGAAAAAAAATCAAGGTAAACATGAAAGGAAATAAACGCACGTTTACGTTTCTCCAGCCACGTCCAACGTTGACTCTAAGGCTGGTATCAAATGATAAAAGGGAAGAAAAATAATAATCAGCACTCTCATAAGTTCCAGTTGATTTTTTTTTTGCCCTGCCAATCAATGTGTGGCGAACACCTGTTCCACCTCCGCTCTCTTTGAGGTCAATCTGATTAGAGGAAAGGAGGAGAAAATAGTTTATTCGGAGAAAGTAAATGCCAAATATTTATGAATGGCAAAACTGGAGCAGAAAGAGGAGGAGAAAGTTTCCTGGACAAAGATATCGTGATTGCCCGTATTGCGTGTGTTTGATTGATGATGTGTGGCGGATGTCTCCAAATATTTTTGCTTTCTCTCTCTCTCAAAAACGGAACGGCCATCCTCAGACGGGGCAATTATATTTAGAAAAAACCCGTGTATTTTTTATTTGTCCAGGAAATTGCGTGACACAGCCATTAATCGCAACTTCTGAGCCACAAAATGTTTCTGTTTTTTTTTTATATTTCCCACGACGACAATTTTAAACTGTGGAAAAGCCATCACGATATCCTGGAACTCTTTCGTGCCATTAATTTCCCCTTTTACTTTCTCTGTAATTTTACTTTCTCCGGATGCTTCGTTGTACTTTCGCCAAAATTCATCATGAAATTGCACGTTTCCTTGTCCGTATAGAAAATTCCGTTTTCGTTAAAAAATGTTGTCTGTAGCAATTTTCGTACAAAAAAAAAAGGTTGATGGAAGAAGCTCCACAAATTGCTTGGTAAAGAGATTTCCTTTCCGGTCTTTACTACAGAAATTGCAAGTGTACAAGGGGATTCAAATGACAAAGAGCATCATGCACAATTTTCCAAACTACATTCTTTTTATTATAACTTTGCCACTAATTTGTGAAAGAACAAAATAGAGTTTGGTTCGATATTAGCCTGTCAAAAAACATAATTACAACAAAATATAGTATACACAATATTTTTTTCTAACAAAAATAAAAGATTAAAAAAATCATTGGCCAACGTCCATGTTAATAATTTTAACCACTATTATTTCTGACTAGGACTGCTCTATTACACTCTATAATTTAGCTAATTAGTATTTACAATATTTTTTTGTAGTGTCCTTATTGCACCAAAAGGTCCAAAAAACTACTCATGCTTCCATCTTTTTTCGTTTGTTCCGTCCAAAATACTGAGAGAGAAAGGTCTTCCGTCGGGATAAATGTTGTCTGGGGGTTGTTTTGGGGTTGTTTTGAGGTTGTTTTGGGGTTGTTTTGGGGGTTGCACTATATAATTATGTATGTTATTATATACACGTATAACCATGTAATGTAACTAATTACTGTTTCCCTTGTACAAACCACTAAAGGAGAAAGTGCGGAACTAAATGAATGGTGCGACTTTTTTCGGGGGGAGGGGGTGAACTTTGCCCTAAAGAATCGAATAGCTTTTTGTATTTTTTTTATTCAGGAAGAAATGGGAGGAATGCTAGTTTTTTGATCTTTTTTGTTGTGTTTTATTTATAAATCTTGTTTTAATCCTTTTGATTTTGCACATTTATCGCCTCCCCAGTCCCATGTTGGTCCAGAGCCATGAGGGGTTGTAGTTGTTTGCCTTTCGAAGGAGTGCCTCGTCTGCCGTCATGGGTTGGATGAACGTTTGGTGCTTCCGATTATTCCCGCCGATGATCCCCGCCCTCTCCCCGGAGGGTGTGAGGTACAAGGAATTCCGCTCTCGGAAGTTCCCTGTGGCTGGGGGTGTCCAACGGATGGGCTGAGCCAGGGCTCGAGCTTCTGTGGCAACAAAAAAGACATGACACCCACTTGTTATTTTAAAGGTCAACACGTGTCTTACGTTTCAATATTATGCGTGAAGGGATTGTTTAATGGGGGTAATCTTATATCTCAGTTTTTCAGATGCCTGTACACATTTCTTTGTTTACGAATTTTTCCCTTTCTCCCTTTTTTCTGCGCAGAAAATTTCTCATCACATTTCTTGAATCTTCCATTTCAATCTCCCAATTAACTCTCCTAATTAACGCCATTCTTTTCCTTCCTTTCTGACTATCTTTCTTCGGCTTACGTGTTTGTTCATGGTTTTTGTAGTTTTTGTTACAGTTGTCTTATTTTTGTAAACAGTTTGCTATGCTTTGTTCAGAATTCTTGCCCTTTTTATTTCAAAAACTTCTATTTGTTTAGACTTTTTGCTCTTACAGATATTTTTTTAGACTTTTTGCTCTTGCAGATATTTTTGCTAGATTTTTCGCTCTTATTTTTATTAGATTTTTTATTGTTAGTTTTATTAGATTTTTGGCTCTTATTTTTATTAGATTTTTTGTTGTTAGTTTTATTAGATTTTTGGCTCTTATTTTTATTAGATTTTTTGTTGTTAGTTTTATTAGATTTTTGGCTCTT
>JAQGBT010004238.1:0-17123 GCA_034698585.1 Disparrhopalites patrizii | reverse complement strand
AGAGACAGAGAGAAGAGAGACAGAGAGAAGAGAGACAGAGAGAAGAGAGAGACAATAGATTCGGTGAAAAGTGCTGGAATTAATACTTTGTACTTTGAAATTAATACTTCAAGGAGAATACGGTTGGTGTGAGGTAAAAAAATGGGACAAAAGGGACGTTTAAGGTAGATACAAAGAGAGAAAAAGGCAAACAGAAAAGGAGACTTCCCCGACTAAAATCTTTTTGCGGGTGAAATCATGGGGGGAATTTCAGGAGGATACGAAAAAAGGGTTGGAAATTTTCAGAACGAGAGGGAGAGAGAGACAGACAGACAGAGAGAGGGAAATAGAGAGAAGTACAGTAAGAGATACATCGAGTGATGTAGGGAAAGAAAGTGACAGAGAGAGATCGAGAGTAAACGTGTTTGAGAGGAGTGATTGAAAGAAAGAGAGAGAGAAAATAAATACAAAAGAGTGACCAAAAGAGACAGCAAAATTTAAGAGAGACTAGTCTCTCTTATAAGAGAGGGAGAGAGCAAAATTTTAAGAGAGACTAGTCTCTCTTATAAGAGAGGGAGAGAGCAAAATTTTAAGAGAGACTAGTCTCTCTTATAAGAAAGAGAGAGAGAGCAAAATTTTAAGAGAGACTAAGAGAGAGAGAGAGCAAAATTTTAAGAGAGACTAAGAGAGAGATAGAGCAAAATTTTAAACTAGACCAAGAGAGAGAGAGCAAAATTTTAAACGAGACCAAGAGAGAGATCAAAATTTTAGAGAGAGAGAGCAAATAAATGCAAAAGAGTGACCTTAAGAACAGAGAAAGCAAAAGTTTAACAGAGACTAAAAGAGAGAAAGAGAGAGAGCAAACGTTTAAGAAAGACTAAAAGAGAGAGAGAGAGCAAACGTATAAAAGAGAGACTAAAACAGAGAGAAAGAGAGCAAACGTATAAAAGAGAGACTAAAACAGAGAGAGAGAGAGCAAACGTATAAAAGAGAGACTAAAACAGAGAGAGAGAGAGCAAACGTATAAAAGATAGATTAAAGGCACAGGGATGAAAAAAGTGTAAAGGAGTGTCTGAGAGAGAGTGTGTAAATAGCAACGAGAGAGAGATGAAAAGTTTGAGAAAGAGCAAAACTGCAAGAGGAAGATGGAGCAAGAGACTCCGAGAGACAGTGCGAGTGAACGCAAAAATAGATAGAGAGATCGAGTGAATAGAAAAAATGAGAAGGAGAGTGCAAAAAAAGAGTTAAAGAAACCGGGAAAATATATAAACAAATAGAGAGAAAGATGGAGAGCGAGAGGGAAAGAGAGAAAGACAAAATACACGGGAGAAAGAGAGAGAGAGAGAAATCGGAGATTAAAGGTAGAGACACGAAGAAGAAAAGGAGAATGAAAGGAGAGTGAGAATGAGCGAGTGAACGAGAGAGAGAGAGAAAGAGGGGAGAGAGAGACGGAAAATAGAAGTATAAGAGACGTCTGGTTTTCATTTTTTTCACTTTTATTTTCGTCGTGAAAGAACGCCATCACCGCAGCCGTCTTTAATGCCACAAAAGATTTCCTTTCTGTCGTCGTTTATTATAACATACGACTCTACCCTTCTCATTCCCCTCATGTACATACACGAAACTCCGTGTAGAAAGCCCCTAAAAAATCCCTAATGAGATTTTCATTCATCTATAATAGCAAATAATTACTGTTGCTCTATAGTCATTAAAACCACCAAAAAAAGCAGTCCACATTGCCAATATTTTTTTTAAGTTCATCATCATTATTTATCATCGCGCCACACAGACAACAAATAATAACACATCAACTCCCGTCTCAATGTTTTTCCTTAGTGGAGCCATCCTTTTTTTCAAAGATTGTACATACTTATACATGTTTACACCATTTCAATTATATGGAAGTCGCCTGAAGAGGAGAAAAAAAAGCCATCAAAGCTTCAACCTAATTTTCCCATCGGGAGGGAAAAAGAATTCTTTGAACTCCTCATAATTTTCAAAAAGGGGTAAAAAAAAATGTATTTTGGTGTTTCATCTCCTTGCGAAAAATTTTTGCCTTCAAGTTTTTTTTTTTTGGAAAATCACTCGTCAGCAACAAGACAAATGATCGAAGGAGTCGGTAGTAATGATATAAAAATACCCCTGAAACTGCAATTTTCTTCGCCGTTTAAAAATACTCATCATCATTTATTGGAGTCGTTTATAACTAATCTCTCTTTGCCCCTCCTTTATTTACTATACACAGTTTTTTCTCGCTTCTTTATCTGTCTCTAGTTTTCCCTCTCTCTCTCTCTCTCTCTCTCTATTGTATTTCTCTTCTCTTTCTCTCGTTTTTCACTCTCTCTCTCTCTCTTTCTCCCTCTTTTTCTCCCTCTCTCCCTCTTTCTCCCTCTCTTTCTCCCTCTCTTTCTCTCTCTGACCCCTTTTTCCATGCCTCTTTCTCTCTGTGTTTCTCTCTTTCTCTCTCTCTCGTTTCTCTTCCTCTCTCTATTATATTTCTCTCTCTTTAGCTCTTTCTCTCGCTTTTTTAGCTATTTCTCTCTTTTGTTCTCTTTATCTCTCCTTTTTGTCCTCTTTTGCTCGCTCTTTTAGGTCTTTCTCTCTCTCTCTTAACCCTTTTACTATCCTTCGTCCTATTTTTTATCTCTCTCTCTCTCTTTAATATTTCTGATCCCAATTATTTTCCTTCGCCCAGTCTCGTTTTCTATATTTCTTAAATTCTTACCTCCTCTTTATCTATTTTTTATCTCTTTGTCGATATGCTTGTCTGTATTTCCATCTTTCTCGCCGTCCATTTTTCTGTCCATCTCTGTGAATTTCTCCCTTCGCCTTTTTCTATTCTGTTTTCATCCATTCTCTTTGTCATTGATTTCCTCTATTTGTCTCTTTTCGCCTGTTTCTCTAATTTCCTCTGTCTCTCTCCATTTCTCTGTCTTCTTACTTTGCACCTGCAAAAAACCCCCCAAATTCCTTGTTAGTGTCTCTCATTTCCCATATTGGCCCTCCAAAAGTCACTTCCAAGGGAAGCCAGCCTCCTTCAAAAAGAGTGAAATCAGCCTGAGAAGTGCCCTTTAGATTTACAAGGAGTGCTTATTTCCCTGGCCATCCCATAAGCCATCATGGGATTCCCTCCAACGCCGTAGAGGATGATGAAGACACTTTTCAGCCCCTCGTTTGTTAATGTGATGATTTATTGCCCAAAAAAAGAAAGAAAAAAGACATGCTAATGGCATAATATAAACACTCATTGATATGGTTATAAGAGGAGAAAATTGGTGAGTGTATTATATACTTTGTAAATCTCTGTCTACCCCCAATGGCTCTTTCTCCTCTGTAATAATCTCCTCTTTAAACCTCCGGCTGTGATCTCATGAATTGGTCAGATAAAAAAAACCCTATTTTTATTTCATTCAATGAGTATCACCGTCTAGATCTGTTGTGGAAGGAGTCTTTGATAATTGATGAGATTTTCATGAGTACTAAGGCGTTACTAAATGGGCCCACAACCCTTTTTTTTCTGGCAAATATTCCCCCCCCCCCAATCCACCTCCATATATATATGCATGTCCAAATGGACAATAGGATTTTTGAAAGGATCAAAAAAAGAGTGATTTTTCTTGTATGTATATTATGATACAATTTGGGGCTAACCACAATTTTTAAATATCCTATTAGGAGATAAAGAGAGGGTGTAACACCCTTTTTTTTAAATACTCAGGGCGTATCAGATAATTACAGAGATGCAGGAGCAAGGGGAGCCTCATGAGTGACAATTGCAGGGTTACGTCGTCGCTCTAAAAAAAAATGTATAGACGTGTGAAGAACAAGAAATAATGGGAATATTAATGGGAATAATACTACCTTAGACATTCTCACCTTTAAAAGAGTGAAAAAAAAAGAGTTAATGATCTCGTTCTTGTCCACATTCCTTCAATACTATCGTAGATAATGGGACTATAAAAAGAAAATGTGCACTCACATAAAATTTATAATTATTCCTCCATTTCCCTCTCCCTTTTGGAAATAAAAAAAATAATAACAATTCTAAAATATTCACTCTCCATCTATTTCCGCAATTAATTGCAACTTTGCATTTGAGTCCCAACGACATTTTTTTTACGGGCCTCATCAAGGAGACAATGGTTGGAGGGGCAAGGTGGGACGGAGGTGTGAGGGAGAGTGAAGGACACAGATGTGGATGAAATTAATTGGAGATGCAGGTACAAAGAGGGCTTTGAGAGACAGGTTCCAAAATGTGAAGAGAGAGAGATGGAAAAAAGGGAAGAGAAAAAACTGAGATTGACTAAGATAGACAGAAAGGAGAGCGAGAGGCAGATAAACCAGGACTTGAGAGGAATTTGAACAACCAGATACTACTAATCCATAGCAGGTCAAGTGCGACTAAATAAAGAGACATGGATCCAAGAGAGACAAATAAAACTATGGAGTAACAAAGGGAAAGAGAGAGAAAGAGACAGTCTCAATTAAAAAGTCAAAAGCAAATGACAGAGAATTAGAGACAGTCAGACATGAAAAGAGACAAACCCGGAAGGAAAAAGTGAATTAGAGGGCGAAATAAGAAAACACAAAGAGGAAAATAGTACGAAAGAGAAAGAGGGAGAAAACGGGAGGGAAAAATAGGAAAAAAGCAAAAACGAGCGCGAAAGAGAAAAATGTGTGCGAGAAAAAGAAACCACGAGAAAAAGAGAGATTTATCAAAAGAGCGAAAAGGATGGCCAAAGAGAGAAAAAGAGAGCCACTGAGAGCAAAAGAAAGAGAGAGAAAGAACATGAAATAGATCAAAAAGAAGAGTAGAAGAGAGAGAAAAATAGAGAATGAGAGAGAAATGAGTGAATGAGATCAAAATAAAGAGTTAAAGAGAGAGAAAGGGAAAAAGAGAGAGAAATACAGAGCGCGAAAGGGAAAGAGAGAGAGAGCGAAAGAGAGAGAGCGAAAGAGAAAGAGAGAAAGAGAAAGAAAGAGAGAGCGAATAAGAAAGAGAGAAAGAGAGAGCGAAAGAGAAAGAGAGAAACGGAAAAACAGAGCAAAATAGGGGAATCAAGAGAAAAAAGGAAGACAAGAAAAGGAAAAGATAAAAAGTGAGATACATGAAAGAAAGAAATACAAAGCGACACAGAGAGAACCAGAGGAAATCAGAAAAATAATGGAAAAAGAGATGAATTTGAGAGAAACAAGAAAGAGATAAAATCGGGAGAATCGATATGGAATTAGATGGGAAAAAGAGTGATATTAGAGGTGAAAAGCAGCAATGAGAGGGAAGGAGTAAAAGGAGATAAAGAAAGAGCCAAAAATGGAGAAGAGGCTATAGAATTGACAGATAAAGAGAGACAACGTGAGAAAATTCCAGGGAGGGCGAAATAGAAAGGAAATGTATCAAATAATTCACCTTCCACGAATCAGCAATACATAATACATTGGGACAAGCCAAAATATTGTTGCACCAATCGCTCCGAGGTTAAATATGCACACTCCCCACTAAATTGTATCACACGTGAGCTGCACTCCATTATTATAACAGAGCAAAAAGCTTCTAAGTTTTCATATACAAAAAACATTTTAATTACTAATTGTGATTTACTTCCTACTTACAATACCTTACAATACCCTCAACAATTGCCCTTATCCCACTCCACAAGCCCTAGACACATTCAATAATTACACCTGTTGCAAATATATCAGAGAGAGAAATAGAGAGAGAGAGAGAAAAAAAAATGTACACACATGCTCACATCCTCATTCGTCCGTGAAATAAAACATTTTGTATGAAACAATGGAATTTCAATTTTTTTTCCCTCTCACCCGAGAGCCTCTCCCATTCAATTGTTGGAGGGGGGAGGGTGTACACACGATTTTCATCAAAAACAATTTTACCGTAAAATCGTTCCAAATTAAATCAAGGTATTTTTATAGTATTTTTAAATGGTAAAAAAAAATATTTTTTTTCACTATATATTTTTATGGGGAGAAAAATATAGAGAAAAAAAACACCCCCCAAAAAAAAAATAACATGTCTCGCAATTATCCTTGTTCCCCAATTAGTTCAGCAAGACACATGAAAAGGGAGAGAACACATCAAATATCCTTTTGGGGATGAAAAATTACATCCCTCTCAACCCTTTCTTTGGGAGAAATCAAGTAGCCCAGGCCACCATAAAAATTATGGAGACTCTCAAGAGTCATAATAAAGAATATGGGTAATAATAAAAAAAAATAATAATCATATTTTTTTTTCAAGGAACATGAGAGAATGTATGGACATTTCCTCCCATTTGATTCCATATGGGATTCCTTTTAGTATAGGAACAGTAATAATAATAATAAAAATAATAATGTATGTACATATGTATGTATGTACAAAGGCCGTTTAGGTGACCTTCATATTATTTATTTCCTATTTAATATGTATTTGGATCTGATCCATATTTTTTTGCAAAAGCACCGTGACTTCGTACGGGGATGGGAGGGGGTATATTACATGAATAATAGGATTCTTTTGGGGATGGCGTTATTATTTTCTAATATTTTTTTTATTATGTATTACTCCCATATAATTTATGATCCTTTTCCTTTCTATATATCCTTTAACCACTAGACCAGACCACTTGATTGGTGTTACAACCCTTATCTTACTCTCGACGCAATAAATTAGCCCTTAACCAAAATGTCACACTCTCTTCAATGTAAATATGAGGGTTGTGAAGAGGGAGGGTGAGGGGGTAGTTAGCAGGGATTATTGCACACTTCACTTTCCAAGGAGAATTTCAGAGTTCATGTAGAGACGGTGAGAGAGAGAGAGAGAGAGAGAGTGACACAGACGGAGGGAGATGAAAATTGGTAGGGATTATTATAGGGAGACAAATCAGATGGAACAAATGGAGTATAAAAAACAATAACAAATCAATGGGGAAAAATATAAAGGGAAAAAGAGAAGGAAAGTACGAGAAATATAGAGGAAAATGGGGAGGGAAAATTTTCAGGGAGAAAGTGAAATTGTAAGGGGAGAATGTGGAGAGGAAATTGAAAAAAATTAGAAATAGAGAGACAATTTTAATGCTTAACAATCAAATGTTTAACGAACAGAGAGAAATACAGAGAGAAGGAGAGAGAAAATCTGAAACACGGGGGGAAATTGTAAATGGAGAGAGAGAGCAATAGAGACAAGAGAAAGAACAAATAAGGGAAGAGAGAAAAACTGAGAGACAAAAATATAGAGAAAACGGGAAGAGGCAAAAATAAAGACAAATAGAGAGAAAACTGAAATATATAAAAATAGAGACAAATAGAGAGAAAACGAGAGAGAAAAGGGAGACAAATAGAGAGCAAAACAGAGAGAAAATGGTGACAAATAGAGTGAAAAACGGAGACAAATAGAGAGAAACCCGGAATATCCAAAAATAGAGGGAAGTAGAGAGAAAAGCAAGAAGAAAAATTAAATACAGAAAGCGAGATAAAATTCATAGTGAGCTATCCAGCAAAAATCCATAAAGAAAAAGGGACAACTGGGCAAATCAACGGAAAAATAAACGACAAAAATGTAAATGGCAAGAAGCCACAAAAAAGTGTATATTAGAAAATTGTATGCCTCGCATCAAAGCCCATAAGAACTGGAAATAAAAGTGTGTACACAACATCCCAAAGAAAAAATGATTTACAAAAAAAATAAATTCAAATGACCAATTCAACGTGGAAGTCAATAGCAAATAATAATGATAATCACCAGAAGGTAAACAGTACCTCTTTCTCTCTCTCTCTCTCTCTTTCAAATGTCTCAAGAGCCACATCATGCACATTGACTTGCAATAATAATAATAATAAAATAAAATTCCCCTTCTGATAAGACACTCATAGGACCGTAACGATACTGTACTTCGCCAAATACTTATGCACACTCCAAGCACGCCTCAAGGAGCTCCGTACTGGTTAGATCCATCTATGTAGACACATATGTACATACATATATGTACCAGTGATATGTATATGCCATATATACGCTATGTATATATGTACAAGTACTCGGTGATAATCATATGCATGAGTTCTGATGGGAGTACCCACCACGAGACATACCTGTCTCTATTGCCCCTTGCTTAACATGCATGTACATATGTACGTATATTTATATGCAGATATTATATAGATATAGGTACATATGTATGTACACGTAAAATATACATATGTACATTACAGGTATGCCATTTCTTAAGGATTCCCACACTACCCCCATCGTCGTTTAGTTACCCAATGTCACTTTTACTTTTTCCTCTCTTGAGAGACACCAAGAGAGACGGAGAGAGAGAGCGAGAGAGAGAGCGAGAGAAAGAGAGAGAGAGAGCGAGAAAAAAAGAGAGACTCTCATTCTCACAAAGGAGATTACGGTGCACTTTCAATAACCTGTATAATGCCTTTTCTCCCTCTCTCTCTCTCTCTCTCTCATTTTCTCTCTCTCTTTCTGTCTCGCATCTCTCTCTCGCTCTCTACGACAACATTTGCCTCCAAAGAATCGCATTACTGAACCAAATCCTTTATTATACATTCATGTGGCACGTGAAAACGATTATCCATTGCATTCCACACTTGCATACCTGTATAAATAATCATTTTTTGAACCCTTTTTTCTCCCCTTAAAACATTAACAATGTAAAAATTGTCTGTATCAAACTCGTTATGAATTTTTCTCCCTTTTTATGATTAATTCCCAGTTTTTTTATTCTTTAATTCTCTCCTTTTTTTTATTCTTTAATTCTCAGCTTTTTTTATCGGAAAATTCCCGTCCTCATTACAAGTTGATTAGTTGTCCTGCTCCGAATACATAAATAACGCGGACATTTTTATGTATTTTTATTTATTGGCAAAAAAATGGTATCACCTCATTATCCATTATACAATGGGTATAACGAGCCCATTAGTAACCAGAAAAAAAGGGGGGAATTTGTATCTAATTCTGTCTTTCCCTTTCATTTTTTCTTTGGAATTATTTTTTTTCTCTAATCTTGCTGTTAGGTCCTTATCTCGTCCGTCTCTCTCTCTTTTCCTTGGTGTGAGGGAAGAATTTAAATCAATCTGATGGATCAATAATAAACAGGATCAACTATTTGGAGATAATTAGTCCCTCGAGAGAAAAAAATGGTTTCTTGGTATGTAAGTACCACGCCCAAAAAGAAGATAAAAAACCCGGAACAACTTGTACGGCATTAGTCGATTTTTATGGAGCTTTTAATGCATTTATATCATGTGTGTACATACATATGTACGTCTAGAGAGACAAGAGTTTCTTGGTACACTAAATTGTATTGGCTGCCGGAAGATTACAGAGGTTTGATCTCCTTTTTTTTTCTTAAATGTCATTGTAATAGACAGGGTCTTGCGCCTGCTTTTGTCGTCTCGCCAAAAATGAAACACCTTTTTTCTTCTCTTCTTCTGGTCTTCTCACTTCTCACTGTGAGGCTTCTTATTATGACTTGCTCTTGATTATCATGATTAACTATTATGGGATTTGAATATATAATTAACCACGTGGTGCTTCCATGGACAATTGGGGTGGGAAGAATCTCCTGCAGTTTCTTCCTGTCTGCCTTTTCCTGCATTTTTTCCCTTGTTTTTTTCGCGTTTTTTTTTCTTCTTAATTTATTCGTTGAAATATATTCCTTAATTTATTCCTTAAATTTTCTGTCCCTGATTGTTCTCTCTTGTCTTTCGTTTTTCGTACCCCTTTGTTTTCCCTCTGGTTGCCATTATTTAACCATTTTTCTTGATTTTTTTTACGCTTTTCTGGATTTCTACGTTTTTCACGCATTTTGTTACGTGTTGGCTCATTTTGTTCTGTTTTATCGTATATGGGCTATCTTTTTTTGTTTTTTGCTCTTCCCTGCCTTTCTCACTTTTCCTGGTGCTTATTTTGTATTTTTTTTCGCTTTATCTGTCTGTCTGCTTGTTTGTTTTTCCCTATTTCTGTCTATTTCTCTCTCCCTTTTTCTATTTCTTTGCTTTTCTGTCTGTTTCTCCCTATTTCTTTCTTTCTGTCTATTTCTCTCTTTCTTTTTCTGTCTGTTTCTCTCTATTTTTCTCTTTCTGTCTATTTCTCTTTTTTTTTCTCTTCCTGTCTATTTTTCTCTATTTTTCTCTTTCTGTCTATTTTCTTTCTTTCTTTTCTTTACTTTTCTGTCTGTTTCTCTCTATTACTCTCTTTCTTTTTATTTCTCTGCTTTTCTGTCTGTTTCTCTCTATTTTTCTTGCTTTGCTTTTCTGTCCATTTCTCTCTATTTATCTTTTTCTTTCTTTGCTTTTCTGTCTGTTTCTCTCTGTTTTTCTTTCTGTCTATTTATCTTTTTCTTTTTCTTTCTTTGCTTTTCTGTATGTGTCTCCCTTTCTCTGTAGTTATCTTTTTCTCACTTCCTATTTTTTTCCTCTTTATCTCTCCATTCCTGCCTTTACATCGATTTCCATCTCTGTCTCTGTTCCCGTCGATTTTTCTCTCTAATACTCTTTCATTCTGCCGATCTCTTTCAATTTCTGCACAATTCCCTTTAAATCCCCAGCGTCTTTGTATCCTGCTGTCTCTGTCCATGTCTCACGGTCCCTCCTTGGCATTCTCATAATTCCCCGTAATTTCCCGTGACGAGGAAGCCCAT
Organism: Disparrhopalites patrizii; assembly: GCA_034698585.1. Taxonomy (NCBI): domain Eukaryota; kingdom Metazoa; phylum Arthropoda; class Collembola; order Symphypleona; family Sminthuridae; genus Disparrhopalites; species Disparrhopalites patrizii. Next base: position 6,495 of record JAQGBT010004238.1, on the reverse strand, counting down.
GAGTTCAGGGCCCAACGGCCTAACTGACGTGTGCCAATGTGCCAATTGCAAAAAAAGCGTGTGTGTGGACAAAACACAGAAGAAAAAATCAAGGGTAAGACCCCAGAAAAAAAAATTAAAAGATTGTCAATGTCAAGAGAGGGAAAAAGGCCTGGGAGAAATCTGGACGTTAAAAACATAGAAAAAAAAATAAAATAAAGTGTTTTTGGAGGCTTTTAAATACATTTTGATGTGCGTGTCTTCGCACTCATAATAAATGGGGGAAAATTGTGTTTTTTTGGGGGGGGAGTTGGGAATTCCTATTTACCAATGTCTAAATAATGAGCCTGAGAATATTGTGGCGTAAAAATGGAAACAGGAAGGAAATGAAAGAGGAAGAGAGAGGTCAAAAAAAATACTCCAGATGTTTGTTTCTGTTTATATTTACGAGGTGGTAACTAGAATTTTGTTGCTTTTTTATATATATATATATATATTACCAAATTATTAATAGCACAGTCAACTGCCTTCAACAGAAATTTCCATGGGAGGATTGGAGGAGCATGAAAGAGCACTTGTTTGAACCTCTTGAGAGACATAACAAGGTTGTTTTTCGATGTTGTAATTTATATATCTTTTTTTTTCCTGTGGAGTCACTCTCCAATGGATTTTTGCCTCTGTTAAAAAGACCTCTCAAGACCATTATTATTACTCCACATTCCTCACGTTATACAATAGTCATTTCAGAAATCCTCTGGGACATGCATAATATACGGAATAATACATATGTCAAGCCATATAACCTAGGATAAGTGTGTCTTGGTGGGGAAAGAGAAAACGCTTTTCAAAGTGTATAATTGTAACAATCATGGAAATAAACGCCAAAGCCAAGAGAGAGAGGAGTCCTCCCCAACTTGTGAAAGAGGTGTATACCTATAGCATGTGTAAATATATGGAAAATAGAGAGGTACTAAAAATAAATAGATTCCTAAATGGTTTAGAGGTCAGTCTTTTTAATCAGGTAAAAGTTTCCCTTTCGATTTTATCCGCTCTTTATTTTGTCTTCTTACCTCACTTTTTTCTTTCTTGTAAGTATTCACACCCTGTAGCTCTGGATTTTCCCCCTTTTTCTTCTCTCTTTCATTTTCCTCTTTTGATTCTCTCTTCTATTGCTATTGTCTGTAACCCTTTGAGCAGGGATTTTGGGAATTTTCGAAGATCTCTTTTGACCTCCATGCTACACTTTCCCTGTAGGGTTTCCTTTTATCCTGGACTTTTCTATACGGATTGCTCTCTCCATGTGTTATTAGAGCATTATCGTTGCCTTCCTCATTTTTTCCATGTATTTTCCCTCTCTTTGTTTTCTCTGTATGCTTTTTTGATTTTCTCTGTATTTTTTCCCCATTATTTTTGTTGGGTTTTCCTTCTCTAATGATTTTCTGACACTTTATTTTTTTCGGTCTCTTTCTTTATGTTCGATCTCTTTTTCCCTGACGTTTTTTTTTTTTGACTCTGTATTTTTTTGATATTTCTGTCTGTAATTTTTCTGTCTCTTTCTCTTTGCATGTTTATTCGATATCTCTCCCCGTAATTTTTCCGTCTCTTTTTATGTGCATCTTTTCGATGTCTCTCTCTGTAATTTTTCGGTCCCTTTTTCTGAGTTTTCCCACTATCTCTCTCTGTAATATTTTTCTGTCTCTTGTTCTTTGTATTTTTTCAATGTCTCTCTCTGTAATATTTTTCTTTGTATTTTTTCAATGTCTCTCCATGTGATTTTTCTCTCTTTTTCTTTGTATTTTTTCAATATCTCTCTCAGTAATTTTTTTCTCTCTTTTTATTTGTGTTTTTTTCTGTCTCTCTCTCTCTCTCTGTATTTTTTTAAATTTTTATTGGTGTTTTTTTCTGTCTCTCTCTCTGTATTTTTTTACATTTTTATTGGTGTTTTTTTCTGTCTCTCTCTTTCTCTCTCTGTAATTTTTTTCTCTTTTTATTTCTGTTTTTCCTGTCTCTCTCTCTGCAATTTTTTGTCTCTTTTATTTGTTTCTCTCTGCATTTTTCTTCCTCCTCTATTATTTCCATTCCTCTCTCTTTCTCTGTTTTTCCTCTCTCTCTCTTTCTCTCTCTCTCTCTGTCTCTCTCTGATCCTCTACGTATTTCTTTTCTGTATCTCTCTGTCTGATTTTTGTATTTACCTTCCCTGCTTTTCTGTCTCTCTTTGTCTTACCCTCTCGTGCTCTTTTCTCTCCCATTTGCCTCTTCATCATTTTCAATTTTAATCCTTTTTTCTTTCTCTCCCACTTTACTTTTTACATCATTCTTGCCCATCCTTATTCTTACCACTTAAATATCTCCTAATAATCCACCTCCAATTCTGTCTCTTATGTTTCCCTTTTAAAAACACTTCCTCTCCCTCTCTCTCTCTCTCTCCGTTCCTTGTTAGAGCTAGTACCGTTATCTCCTTCACGTGATCGCATCCCTCTTAAATATGTACATACGAGCCCCCACACATACAAAGGGGAATTAAATGGGATATCGTAATTGCTACAGAGAGAGAGAGAGCGATTACATAAAAATTTTAAACGTGGTTATTTCCACGTTATGCAGTGGCCATTTCCTATTTCGACCCCCCAAAAAATTGCACCGTTTGTAGATTTTTACACTCACTTGCAAACCCTTTCGATTTGCTTGACAAAGGCTCTTTTATTCTTTCATTTTCTTCCTATATGATTAGTATTAAGCCTTTTACCGAACTTGTACGCCCTCATACACTCCTAGATCTGTTGGCATTATTTACGACTCAAGCTTGAAATCTCTTTCTATTGAAAATCACAGTTGGGAATCAAAGGACCATATATCGTTGCTCTTATTACTCAGCGAGGGAGAGCAATGACGGATTATTATGAGATTTATAGGTAGGAAGTGAATGGGTACTTTGCAAAACCTTTTTTTCTTTATATCTCATTCCTAAATCATTTTTCACCCAAAAGGATAATCTCGTAATGAAAGAATTGAGAGTGGAATTTTTTTTTCATTTGTAATAAGGAGCAAGAAAAAAAAATTGTGGCTAACTCTCATAATAAGATCATAGAGGAACAAGACATATTCACACAGACATTTTTATTTCTCTTTGGTTAAGAAAAAAAAACCAGAAGAAAAAATGATCTCCCTCGAAGGTAAAAGTTTGGTTTTAGCCCACTTTTTTTTCTTTATTTATTATTCTTATATTATTACTACACGGTAATCTTATTATGACTAAAAATACACATATCCACATAACTTTTGTACGAATCATGCCCACACAATTCCCTAAAATCACGATCGTCTCTCCTTTTTTCTGGCTTCGTCTCGCTCTTGGTCATGCCTTGGATCTCATTTGTTTAGCATTTGCATTTGAATTCCCTCGCCTCTCTCTCTCTCTCTCTCTCTCTCTCTCTCTCTCTCATTCTATGAAATAGATCTCTGTTTTATGATTTTTGTTTCTCTTCCTCTTTTTTTCCTCGCATTTCTCTCTTTATTTCTCTCTTTCTATTTTTTTCTCCCTTGCCCCCTCTCTCTGTTTCTCTCTCTTTCTCTCAATTTCCCTCTCATGCTCACTCTATCTCTCTCTTTCTCTAGATTTCTCTCTCATGCTCTCTCTGTCTCTCAATTTCTTTCTCTCATGCTCGCTCTCTTTCTCTCTCATGCTCACTCTCTTGCTCTCTTTCGCTGTAAGTGCTCTCCTTCCTCTCGCGTTTTCACTCTCCGTCTCTCTATTTTTTCCCTTTTTCTTTTTCTCAATAATCTCTCCCATTCTCTCTTATTCTCTCTCTCTCTTTCTCTGTCCCTCTCTCTCTCTTTTCAACTCGCTCTTGTCCCCTCTCTCTCTCTTTTCAACTCGCTCTTGTCCCCTCTCTCTCTCTTTTCAACTCGCTCTTGTCCCCTCTCTTTCTCTCTTCGCTCTGTTTGCCCTCTTTTTGATCCGATTTTTTCTCTTAGTCTCCGTTTAACTCTCTCTCTCTCTTTCGCTCTCACTGCACGTCTCTCTTTTTTTTTCTCTCTCTCTCTATGCCTCTCTTTTTCCCTCTCTCTCTCCCTCTACGCTTCTCTCTTTCCCTCTCATGCTCTATCTCTCTCTTTCTCTCTCTCTCTATCTCTGTCTAATCTCTCTCTATATGTCTATCCTTCTCTTTTCCTTCTTTTTCCTGTCTCTTTCTGTCTCTCTTTTCTTCTTTTTCCTCTTTTTCTGCCTCTCTTATGTCTCTTTTTCTCGTGGTCTTTTTCTCTGTCTTTCTTATTTTCTCTTCCTCTGCCTTGCTCGTTCATGCTCTCTTTTTTCTTTGCTGCATACCACTTTGTTCTCTGATATTTCTCACTATCTTTCTGTCTTGCTCTCTTTCCTCTTTCTTCCCTGGGTCTCTCTCTCTCTGTCTCTCTGTCTCTTGACTTATATGTGTGTCTCGTCCTCTCTAAAAACTGTTCACCTCCTCTCACGTTTCCTTTGTCTACCTTCCTCAGTCTCGGTCTGCCTCTCTCATTGTCTCTCCCTCGTGTACATTCAAATTCACATCAACCTGCCATTTGCCAGCAAAAAAATGAAAACCACATCAACAAAAATGTTCCTTTCTAAAAAAAAAAATCCCCCATCACATTAAAACATGCATACCTGTCTACGTTATTATTATGAATAAAAATATGAACAACAGCCCCAGAAAACACTTCCGAGAGGATTTTACACAAAAGTGGAGTGTAAAAAAAACTATTTTCCAATTTCTTCCCTTTCCTTCACTTTCCATCCAAAAATAAGAAGGTACATCCAAGCCATTAAATTATGCCCCACGTTAAAAAAAAAGGTAGAAAAGTGTATGAGTTACAATTATAAAAGAATGGGGAAGGCTCTACATAATATAGAAATTGAACAATTACCTTAATTCCTATTTTCCCCTAATAATAATGCAAAAAAAAAAGTAATTTTTCCACCAAATAAGACAATACACACCGGCCGAGTTTAAACACGTTCGTTGAAGGCACAAAAAAAAGGGGAAATGCTAATGTTTTGAAAAGGCGGTAAATAATCAGATTTTTTTAAAATTCAGCTTATTAAGATTCAAAAATCCTTGATGACGAAAACCAAAAAAAAAAAAAGGAAAATCTTTTTTAGAAAAAAAAGTAGGGACGCTCCCCAATTGTCACGTATAAAGTCTCTTTTTTGAAAATTGGACTAAAAACACGATTATCATTGTTAGTTATGATGATTGTCTTTTGAGTATTTCGCGAAAAAATGTTACCAAAGCAGAAGATGACAAAAAAGGGGGAAATTTTCCATTATGAAAACAAATTTCCAAATGGACTTTCGAAAAAAAAGGTGTTTTTTTTTACCCAGGAAAATATTATTAAAGAGAATACAAAGGAAGGTAAATGGCCAATGTGAATAAATGGGATATTTAGCCCACGAAAGAGATGCAATTTAAGTCCTTTCACAAAACCAAAAAACAAAAGGAGCTCTGATGATCATCTCCAAAATGGATCAAGAGTCCCTGATTGGCCCAAGAGATTACAGATTACACAATAGCCAAGAAAAAAAGAATTGACATTATTAGGAGAATATAAATTTATAATTACCATAAACTAATAAATACCCCCACGAAATGGTGGGTTGTTGGTGCTTCATTTGACAGCGAAACAAAAAAAAAAGGGGGTGAAGAAATATTCCATTGGGACAAGGAGGAGGATATGCATAATATTCTGCTTGATTGGGCATCTCCCCTTCATTAACCATGGACTTATACGGGGGGATTTCCTAAGGATCCCAAAGGGGGAATCATCAGCAAATTCTAATCACCATAACCAATAATCTCCAAAAGTCTCCCTCCAATGGGACAAGTGCCACATTTCTCTCCCTTGACTAACCTTTCTTATAATTACAGTCACCTTCTTAATCACAATGCATGCAAACTATTCCCCTAAAATCGTAGCCACGGAATACGTAATCTAGTTGAATAACCCTCGGACTTAACCATAGATTTAGAGAGAATGGCGCTCATATTATGCAATTTGCCTTTATCGTTTGATCAACACGGAAAAGAAGTAGAGTCAGGAGGGAAAGCGGAGACGTAAAGAGACGAGAGAAAGAGTGCGAGAGAGAGAGAGAGAGAGAGAGAGAGAGAGAGAGAGCGGAGAAACAGTTGCAGGGAAAAGTGAGCATTATATAGAAAAATATGAGAACAAGAGAGAGAATGAAGGAGAAATAAAGAAATAGAGACAATGAAAGAGAAAGACAGAAAGAGATACAATGAAAGAGAAAGAGAGACAATGAAAGAGAAAAACAGAAAGAGAGGGAATCAAAGATAAAGAGAGAGAATCAAAGAGAAATAGAGAAAGAGAGAAAATCAGAGAATCAGATGAGAAAAGAGAGAGAAAGAGAGAAAATCAGAGAATCAGATGAGAAAAGAGAGGGAAAGAGAGAAAATCAGAGAATCAGATGAGAAAAGAGAGAGAAAGAGAGAAAATCAGAGAATCAGATGAGAAAAGAGAGAGAAA
>JAQGBT010004237.1:0-17131 GCA_034698585.1 Disparrhopalites patrizii | reverse complement strand
AAAATACATTTTTTGCTCCAAAAATACATTTTTTGCTCCAAAAATACATTTTTTGCTCCAAAAATACATTTTTTGCTCCAAAAATACATTTTTTGCTTCAAAAATACATTGTTGCTTCAAAAATAAATGGTTTGTATCAGAAATAAATTGAGCGTAAAATTAAATAAAACCATCATAGCATTAAATTGACAATTTCAGATTAATAGAAATTGCGTCTAAAAATCCGTTTCTATTCTTCGCACCGAAAGTGGCCAAACGTTTCCCTAGTCTCTTGGGTTGGAATCATGTGCTCAAGCTGGTGGATAACATGAAATCCATTGTGAAAGGTCACGTTGACTACCACAGAAAGACATTCCCCGAAGATGGGTCATCCCGAGATTTTATTGACACTTATCTTAAAGAAATTGATGCCACCACGGATCCTCAGTCCAGCTTTTACAAGGAGAAGGGCTGTGAGTGCTTTTAGCCTTTTAAATTTTATTAAATCCCGTAAACGGTTCCAAATTGTAATAAATACCCGAAACGGTTCCAAATTTTAGTAAATGCCGTAAATGGTTCTAAATTTCAAATCTAGCCGCCATATTACATTTCACTCGTGAAAATATGCACATTTGCAATTAAATTTTCATATTCTTTGTTTCGAATGTTTCCAGACGAAAATATGGCTGCAACCTTAGGTGACCTTTTCATAGCCGGATTTGACACGGTCACCACCACAGTATCCTGGTTCCTCTTGTATTTGATCAAGAATCCAGAGGTGCAGAGGAAGGTCCAGCAGGAAATGGATCGCGTTGTGGGACGGAATCGCCTTCCTGCTCTTGCGGACAGACCATTGTATGTACATTTTTCAAAATTTATTTTAATTAAAACTTCGATTTTTACAATAACATTCTACATAATTGACCTACAACAAAATTTTGCATTAGTAACGGTTAGCAAAGACTGACATTTAATATTATTTGTTTATAATGCAGACTTCCCTACACGGAGGCGGCGATACACGAATCGATGAGAATCCAAACGATTGTTCCTTTCGGGCTATTTCACATGGCCACAGAAGACACCAAGATCCGAGAGTACGATGTCCCCAAAGGGACCGTAGTCCTCTGTCCCCTGGCCGCCTACCACAATGACGAAAAGTATTTCCAGAACCCACGACAGTTTAAACCGGAAAGATTCCTCACATCCGACGGGAAGTTCCAGAAACATGAGGCTGTCGTTCCGTTTGCATTTGGCAAAAGAGCCTGCCTCGGAGAGACTTTGGCCAGGGACGAAGTGTTCTTATTCGTGACTCACATTTTCCACCGGTTCAGTATTCGACCAGGAGTCGAAAATCCGGTAATTGACGAGGAACCGGAGTCGGGGATTAACAACAGTCCCAAAGACTACAAATGTGTCTTGACTGAGCGGGTGTGATTGAATTCCAAAGCAGACGTTTACTCTATTTGGATGAACGGAAGTCATAAATTTTGAGTAGCAGATCAGTATTTTAAATTACATAAGGAGCAATATTGGCTGTACGATTTGAATGTAACGAATTTCTTGGGTTCAAATTGTTGCAATTAGTTATAAGGGAGTTTGTTATAATCGTTATATTATATGTACCTCACGACCACTTGAGGTTTAAATGCTGTAATAAAGAAAGAAATTGTATGCCATAATACTGCACTAAATTCTTGCCATGATTTTTTTCTACCATGCTTGCTGTGTTAAGCGAGGACATTTAAATTTTTTCATGTTCAGGGCTTAGCCCTGAATGATTTTGATTTTGTAATTCAAAACGTTTCGGTCTATTACCAAGTAATAAACCGAAATTTTTCACTTCCGACGGGAAGTTCCAGAAGCATTCCATTTCAGGCTTTGGTCCATCCTAAATAATTTTGTATTTTTCCCTTCATAAAAATTCAGTGTAATTTGGTGTAATATTTATTGACTGGCTCAGTGTACAATAAATATTCCAAATCAAGTTTTACTTTAAATTCTAACGAAAGCACTGGTTTATAAATTTTGTGTAATTCTATTCATGGTATGACTGCCGAATTGATGTTGGAATTCAAATCGGAATTATATCCATATTTTGCAGTATTGTAATCGGAGTTAGTATCCATATTTTTGTCAGAAAAATATTTTAATTGGAATGTATAATTACAAATATATTCGAAATTCAAATTCGTATCAAAAGACATTTGGATTCCGATACTTTATTGGTATTCGAAAAATTCTTTCATTATCTTGCTAATTCCCGTCTTCCGGCAAGTTTTGTTTTTGCACAGTCAAGGTACAGCAACAACGATTTTTTCAATTGGCAGTAATGTAAATTTTGTCGGTAAAAACATCAATTTTTGCAAAATCAGAGTTGCGGAGTCAATTTAAAATTTCGTGTATTCATTTTGCGCTTGTATTCAGTTAGAAATTGTGCCAGATTGCATTACAAATACATTTTTAAAAGTATTCGAAAAGTATTTGAAAACGTATTCATTTGTCTGAGTATTTGAATGAAATTGCATTGGAATTAGAATTTCTATGTTATATATATCCGAAATTAGAATTTATATTCATAATTAGGAAATTTTAATTCATATATTTTTGGATGTCATTCCTTGATTTTATTTGTGATTTTGTGTTTACTGACATTGATTCAATTCAAACCGCTTATGAAGTGATCATTATGTACATAATTAATTATCTAGGTGCTTGGTCATCCCCAGACTATGTTTAAGCTCGGCTCATGCACCCAATTTATGTTTTTTACTTGCAGTAAATAAAATAGGCGCGGGTGTGAGATTGTGCGGCCAGAAGAGAGTAATCCCAAGGCTTTTCCATTCAAGGGCAATGACGTAATGCCTTTTATCCATCCCCTGCTTACTTATACAGACACGAGTGAATGGGGAAAAAAGCATCCATGTGTTTGATGATACTGAACACACTAGCTGTGCTCCTTTAAAAGTGCATTCTAACGAGAATAAATATCCAACTGGCAAGTGTCCAACTGGCCAAACCATCTTTACACGGAGAAGAGAACTTCTGTATACATTCCCTTCAGTATTAGCACATTCATGTGACATTTAGGTGTGCCGTTTTTTAAAGTTGTCATTAAGTATAGTTTGAAAATGATTTCTCTTACAGGAATCTTGCTAGTGGGCGCGTTCAGCTTTCTCATTTATAAACTTTTTTTCTGGAATTTTGGGAAAAATGTGCCTAAAGGTAAGTCCTGGGCGACGTAAACATTTCATCGCGGAATTTTTTTGTGAAGCATAAATTTTTTCGTATATTTTTTAGGTCCATTCCCCTTGCCTCTTATTGGGAACGGTCATCAACTGCAGGGAAATATCAACCAGACGTTGGTTGATTGGCACAAGAAATTTGGAGATGTTTATCTGATGTACATCGGCAGTGATCCGTATGTATAATTTACAAAAATAAGGAGTATCTCCTTTAATTTTTGGCCCAGAAATTGTAAGGAATAAGTAATATCCTCTTGCCAGATGCTATGTCATCAACGATTTGAAACTGGCCAAGGAACTATTCAATGAGAATAAATTCTCCGCTCGGCACGACAATGCATTGTTCCAAGCATTGTCCAATGGGCCTAAGGGTAAATTGTTCAGCAAAAACAATTCTCCAGTTAATGTTTTATTTATTAGTCACGGGTAACAAATAAACTATTAACAAAATAAATAAAGTAAATAATAAACTATTAACATTATCGTAAACGTGGAAAAATTTTAGTAAAAAAATTGAAGACAATTTTTGTTCGCTTATTCGCTAGGCGTTGTAAATTCTTCCGGCCAAGTTTGGATGGAGCAACGCCGGTTTGCTCTTCGCCATCTGCGAGACTTTGGCTTTGGGAAGAGCAGCGGCGAGGAGCTTATCGTGGAGGAGGTCAAAGAATTGTTGGAAAGCCTGGCGAAAAATGTTGGGAAGTCCATTGTGATTAACAAAACACAACAAATGGCCGTTCTCAACACCTTGTGGAAAATAGAGGCCGGCGTCCGATATGAGCATGATGACCCTAGACTGTGGGCGGTTTTCAACAAACAAAAGGAGTAAGTGTTTCGAATTATGTACAAAAAAAACTAGGGATCAATAATATAATTTTCACAAATTGTTTTAAAAAAATGTTTGTATACGAAAAATACTAATTGACAATTTCAGGCTGGGAGAAGTTGGGGCGAAAAATCCGTTCCTTTTCTTCGCCCCGAAATTGGCCCAAGCCTTCCCTCGGCTCTTGGGCTGGAACGAGGTGCTTAAGCTGGTGCAGAACATGCAATCTATTGTCAAAGGTCACGTAGACTACCACAAAGAGACTTTACCCGAAGATGGGTCACCTCGGGATTTTATTGATTGTTACCTCCAAGAAATTAACGCAACCACTGACCCGCAGTCCAGTTTTTATAAGGAGAAGGGCTGTGAGTGCTTTTAGCATTTCCATTTTTAACAAATTACATATATTTCTCATATTTCTGCCATTTTAAAAACACAGATTTCTATCATTTTAAAATTCGTTCTGCAATGATTTATAATTTTAATTAGTATTGGATAAAGAAAAACAAATCCTTACTAATATTAATTCTACAAATATGTTGTCTCACATTCCAGACGACAATATGGCAGCAACGTTAGGTGATCTCTTCCTAGCTGGTACTGACACGGTAACCAACACAATATCGTGGTTCATTTTGTATATGGTCAAGCACCCAGAAGTTCAGAAGAAGGTGCAGGACGAAATTGAGCGAGTTGTGGGACGGAATCGTCTTCCTAATCTTGCAGACAGGCCATTGTATGTAATTTGATTTTATTATTTAATATCCTTTTTATACTGATACATTTTATAATGGCTTAGAATACATAGATACAGATACAATTAATATTTCTAGCAATAACGCCGTTTGGTCTGATTTTTGCCTTACAAAGGCTATCCTACACCGAGGCGGCGATACACGAGACGATGCGAATCCAAACGGCTGCTCCCTTCGGGCTATTTCACATGGCCACAGAAGACACGAAGATTCGTGGTTACGATGTGCATAGTGGAGCTTTGCTCGTTGCTTCCCTTGGCGCCATGCACGATGACGAGAAATATTTCCCCAGTCCAAGGCAGTTTAAACCGGAAAGATTTCTCAATTCTGACGGGAAGTTCCAGAAACATGAGGCTGTCGTGCCTTTTGCATTTGGCAAAAGAGTCTGTCTCGGAGAGACTTTGGCCCGGGATGAAGTGTTCCTATTTGTTACTCACATTTTCCACCGGTTCAGCATTCGACCAGGAGATGAGAATCCGGTGATTGACGATGAGCCGACCGCAGGAATTGCCAATAGCCCCAAAGATTACAAATGTGTCTTGACTGAGCGGGCGTGATCGATTTCCTGGGGCAGCCATTTGGTTCTTTACCAACGATTTGTTGAAGTCCTTCATTGAATGGCAAATATCAGCTTTTACTGAATGAAGAACATCGCCTGCATCAGGCCAGAATGTCTTATGTACTATCATCGGAATTTTTACTATTTATTATGTTATAGATGTTCACCACTTGGAAGCTTAATCTGGTATTAAAGAAACAAATCGTACTTATAAAACAAAACATAGAGCTCAAATTTTTAGCTATTATTGGTTAGATTCAACAATCGTGTCTCATAATCAATTATTTACGCGAACGTCGCCGCCCCGATGGCTTGTAAATGGTACAAAAACTTCGGCGGCATTTACAGTATGTATTTTGGTACTGACAAGGGATACTTTTAGCATGTAACGCGCCTTTTGAAGCGAGACCAGCTCTAACCTTACTTGGATACCTTTTGGGTAAAGCAGTTCGAGTGCATTTTGCGATGTTGACCGGTCGATGTTCGAGGTCATTTTGAAAATCACGCCGGAGCGCGCCCGATTTTTTAAATGGGATTTAACATGGGAAATTTCAACATCCAAAGTGTCCCCCCTTTGCAAATTATTTATTTTGGGGGGATTTATTTATGATTTATTTACTTTGGATGTTGCAATTTCCCATGTTAAATCCCATTTAACATGGGATTTAACATCGGGCGCGCGCCGGCGTGATTTTCAAAATGACCTGAGATCAACAAAGCAAAATTCACTCGAACTTCTTTACCTAAGAGGTACCTTGATAAGTACCTACATACATACATATTTAGGCTGGCCCCGTTACATGTGAAAAATGTCCCTTCTTAGTGGTCTGACAATTAATTTTTTTTTTACTATTAACAGATCTTGGCGCAATTAGCTGTTTCATTCTAATCGTGTAATGTTCTAAATTCTACGAAAGTACTGGTTTATTAATTTTGTATAACTTGTTTTGCGATTTTGTAAAATTTATTGACATTCATGGCATTCAAAACACTTATAAATTGGCTATATAAGATTAAATTAATTAGGTGCTTGATCATCCACAGAATGTGTGTAAGTTCTACTCGTGCTTCCACTTATGGTTCTGGATGAATAGGCTGTATAGAGTATGTACATATATGTATAGATGTGACCAGAACAGAGTCATTTCAAGGACTTTCCTTTTAAGAGAGCTCGTGTAATAAGCTTTTTTTGACCCGTCACTGACAGGAGTGAATGGGAACAAGCATGTACAATGTGTTTGATGGTCCCGAATGCATTGTGCTTAAATAAATAACTACTTATATACATATATATGATTAACAAGAATAAAATTCACGAGTCTCCCCCATATCTCCGCATAACCAAACAATCTTTGCAGTGCTGGAGAAGAGAGCGTCTACATTTCCAGTCCTACGCATATTGCTATATCCTCGTGACATTGAGCGTTTTTATTAGTATAAATATTTGAAAATGATTTCTCTGACGGGAATCTTGCTGCTAGGCGCATTCAGCTTCCTGATTTACAAACTTTTCTTCGGGAATTTGGGAAAAAATGTCCCTAAAGGTAAGTCCTGAACGATGTCCACATTTCATCGCGGATTTTTTTGTGAAGGCTAACTTTTTTCATATTCTCATTTTTTATAGGCCCATTTGCCCTGCCCCTTATTGGGAACGGTCATCAAATGCAGGGAAATATCAACCAGACGCTGGTTGATTGGCACAAGAAATTTGGAGATGTTTATCTGATGTACATCGGCAGTGATCCGTAAGAAGATACGCACAAAAATAAATGCAAATGTATAAGAATGTGTTTCCTGAAATTTTAAGAGTATGTACATAAAATAGAAACATAACATAATATCCTTTTGTCAGATGTTTTGTCATCAACGATTTAAAACTGGCCAAGGAACTATTCAACGAGAACAAATTCTCCGCTCGGCATGACAATGAATTGTTTCAAGCATTGTCAAAAGGGCCCAAAGGTAAATTACTGTTACAGCAAAAACATTATAATGACTATTAATAAATAAACTATACATGTCATATATTAATTAAATACGTATTGGTAACGTCTAATAATTGAAGTAAAAATAATCAAACGGCATTTTCTCGCTAGGCGTTGTGAATTCATCCGGCCAAGTTTGGCTGGAACAACGCCGGTTCACTCTGCGTCATTTGCGAGACTTTGGCTTTGGCAAGAGTGGCGGGGAGCAGATGATTGTTGAGGAGGTCAAGGAATTGGTGGATAGCCTCGCAAAAAAAGCCGGGAAATCCATCGTGATTAACAAAACGCAACAAATGGCCGTTTTGAACACGTTGTGGCAAATCGAGGCCGGCGTCCGATATGAGCAGGATGATCCCAGACTTTGGGCCGTTTTTGAACAACAAAAAAAGTGTGTAGCACATATTCTCAAGATGACATCGTGTTGTTTTCAGGATTTCCTTAACGTTTTAATTAAATTGTTTATTTTATTTAATGGCTTAACATTTTAATTTTAAATTTTATTAAAATTGTGTCCACAAATTTTTTTTTAGAATAGCAGAAGTTGCATCAAAATATCCATTCATTTTCTTCGCCCCGAAATTGGCTAAAGCATACCCTCGACTCTTGGGCTGGACGAAGGTGATCGAGCTTGTGGAGACTATGCAATCTATTGTCAAAGGTCACGTTGATAGTCACAAAAAGACAATCTCAGAGGATGGAGCATCCCGCGATTTTATTGATAGTTATCTTAAAGAAATTGAGTCAACCACGGATCCGGAGTCCAGTTTTTACAAGGAGAAGGGCCGTAAGTTCTTTTTTAAGGTTTTTAATAATTCAAACCAGAGTTCCTTATTAAATGCTTTATTTTCAGTCGGAAATTGAAATCCTACTTGGAATTGATTTTTCATGCCGGTATTTGGGCGGAATTCGAACTAGAACTAAATAAAAACCAAGTGGAAATACGTACCAATTTCAAGTTTATCTAATCCAGTGCCAAACTGAGTACTCAAAATTGCACGATACTCCAGAAGCTAATACGAAATCCAACTCACAATTGGTACTCGCGAGTATAATTGCGATTTCAATTGCGACTAGTAGCCAAGTTTTTTCTAAATAAAGTGACGAGGGACATTGTTTCCTGGACAAAAACAGCAGCTTTACAGTTTAGAACACAACTAAAAACGAAAACGGAATCCAAAAGTTAAAATTTAATGCGTTAACTTAGTCTTATTGAACGTTCTAGTTTCAGCATGAAAAATACTCGAAATTGAAGTTGGTTTTGGACTGAGTTAGCAAGCAGAAATCCGAACTTGACAATTTAAATAAGCGAGTACTTAATCAATTTTGTACCTTCCAAAAACCCGACTTATCAAGTATGAGTATCTAGCCAAAATTTTCTGAAATTGCAATTGAACTTAGTACGGAAATTAATACTCAAAAATTGAACTTGAACCAATAAGGATCTCTGGGATAGTTTTTCCTATTCCCATGCCATCTGATTCCAATCCTTGTGTAATAATCATACATGCTCAACAGTTTTAATTAAATATGGGATTTGTCTAAAATTCCAGACGGCAATTTGGCAGCGATATTAGGTGACCTTTTCACAGCTGGATTTGACACGGTCACCACTACAATATCGTGGTTCATTTTGTATTTGGTCAAGCATCCAGAAGTGCAGAAGAAGGTCCAAGACGAAATCGATCGAGTTGTGGGACGAAATCGCCTTCCTGCTCTGGCGGACAGGCCATTGTATTTATTTTTTAAATGAATTTTTTTAATTAATTTTTAAATGAATTTTTTTAATTAATTTTTAAATGAATTTTTGTAATTTATTTTTAAATTAATTTTTGTAATTTATTTTTTTAATTAATTTTTTAATTAATTTTTGTAATTAATTTTTTAAATTAATTTTTAAATTAATTTTTGCAATTAATTTTTTAAAATTTATTTTAATTAAAGCTTCGATTTTACAAGCTAAAATAAAATTTGACATTAGTAAATGTTAGCACAGAATGACATTTAATATTATTTGTTTATAATGCAGACTTCCCTACACGGAGGCGGCGATACACGAATCGATGCGAATCCAAACGATTGTTCCCTTCGGGCTATTTCACATGGCGACAGAAGACACGAAGATTCGTGGTTACGATATGACTAGTGGAACCTTGATCGTCGCGGCCCTTGGCGCCTTCCACAATGACGAGAAATATTTCCCCAACCCAAGGCAGTTTAAACCGGAAAGATTCATCACAACCGACGGGAAGTTCCAGAAACATGAGGCTGTCGTTCCATTTGCGTTTGGCAAAAGAGTCTGTCTCGGAGAGACTTTGGCCAGGGATGAAGTGTTCCTATTTGTTACTCACATTTTCCACCGGTTCAGTATTCGACCAGGAGATGAGAATCCGGTGATTGATGATGAGCCCACCCCAGGAATTTCCAACAGCCCGAAGGACTACAAATGTGTCTTGACTGAGCGTTTGTGATTGATTTCCTTGGACAGCAATTTGTGTTTTGGCCCAATGATATGCTCGAAAGTCAATTAAAAGTCCCAATTGAATGACAAAAGTCAGCGTTTACGGAGGGAAGAAGCATTTATGTATATATGGAAGGAAATTGTCATAATAAAATCGAAAATGTTACCATTTGCTATGTTACATAACTTCACCACTTGAAACTAAAATCTTTTATTGGAGAATAAAAAATTGTACAAAACTAAGCACAATAAATTTAGCCCTCAAATTTTCATCATCATTCATTATGTTCGGCATTCACTCATTCACTTTCAATTGTTTTGACATTGTCAGTAGAGTTCCTTATTGAGTGCTTTATTTTCGGCTGGAAATTGAAATCGTACTTGAAATTGATTTTTCATATAGGTATTTGGGCGGAACTCGAACTCGATTAAAATCCAGGTAGAAATACGTACTAATTTCAAGTTTCAAGTGCCAAACAGAATACTCGAAATTGCACGAGTACTCCAAAACCTATTACGAAATTGTGCTCACAATTGATACTTGCGAGTATAATTGCAATTTCAATTGCGACTAGTAATCAAGTTTTTCTAGATAAAATGACGAGGGGCATTGTTTCCTGAACAAAAACAGCAGCTTTATAGTTTAGAACACAATTAAAAACGAAAACGTAATACAAAATTTAAAATTTGCTCTAACTTAGGTTTATTGAAGGTCCAGTTTCAGCATGAAAAATACTCGTAATTGAAATTGGTTTTGGACTGAGTTATAGCAATCAGAAATCCGAACTCAATTTAAATAAACGAGTACTTAATCAATTTCGAGTCCCTTCCAAAATCCCGACTTAAGTATGAATGTCTGGCCAAAATCCGTCCTTGCAATTGAACTTGATATTCGAAAATCAAACTTGAACCCATAAGGAACTCTAATTGTCAGTGAAATGTCAAATGTGTAAGTTGATTGAACTATATCTTTCCTGGAAATACTAATTCCTGTGAACTACTGGCAAATCGCTGTTACATAATTCTGCATATGATTTCAAGGCTCCCAATTTGTGACAAGTATTTTCCGAATTCCAGAGCCAAACGTTTGTCCTAAAGTCCAGATAACACTTGCTATCTTTAAGGCCATATTTGTCCATGAAATTTGTATTCATACACAGATAATCAGGTTTTTAGAACGTGCTCAATTGTTTAACTTTGATCAAAAACATATTTTTTTGCCATTTTGTTTTTGTGTGAGATATGCATATGTATGCACATAATGTATGTATTAGTGAATAATGAATGTATTAGTTGCATTTATTGCATCCCAATCTCCTTATTATGCCCGCAAAAATAGAAAAATGTTTATCGTAATACCTGTGTACATATGTATAATATGTACCTATATATGTTACACATATATATTTGATTTAATTTTGGTAAGCCCTTTGTTTACGTATACATACTGAATTCGTGTTGTAAAGAGTAGCTAGACAGATTGAAGTGAGAATATCCCCGTGGATGACTAAAAAGTGTCGTCACGATGGCCTTCAGTACAGTCATATGCTTCTCCTATCTCAATCACTGCCAGTAGGTATATGTTATATCCATATGTATATAGGTATACAAAAAAGGTAACGAGACTGGCCTTGAGAAAACAAAAACGAATCTTCTCGCACTTATAAAAGCGTGGAAATTGCCGGCCTTCCACACTCGAGTTGTAAAGTCCGACAATTTTGCATTCGCTCCGGCATTCCAACTGGAATTGCATTCGGCCGTGAATGAAATTTTGATTTTTTATTTGAGTTTTTTTTTGTAGAAACCCCAGCGTACAGTAACAATGGTTTCTCTCACAGGAATCTTGCTGGTCGCCGCCGTCACCGTTTTTATTTATAAATATTTTTTCAAGGATTTCGGAAAAAAAATTCCTAAAGGTATTTATAGTTAACATATTAAAAATGAAATGTGCAAATCTCAATATCGGAAATAAACACCTTCGGAAAGAGAATATCGATAAGTTTTAATTTGTTTTCACGCTATTTTCAGGCCCCTTTGCCCTTCCCGTTTTGGGGAACGCCTTGCAGTTACAAACAAATTTAACCCAAACACTGGTTGATTGGTACAAGAAATATGGAGACATTTACATTATGTATTTTGGTGCTGATCGGTATGGAATTAAATTTTCAAAAATATATTACGTATGATCTGTCTGCTTTTTCATCAACCATTTGCATACCTCCTATGTGTTTTGAATCCTTTTGTTTAGATGCTATGTTATAAACGATTTGAAATTGGCCAAAGAAATCTTTAATGAGAATAAATTCTCCGCCCGGATGGACAATGAATTGGCTCACGTCTTTTCCAACGGAGCGAAAGGTAGTTTTTTCGTGCAAAATCAATTATATCAAGGCTGTGGGGATACGTTTTTTTTGTATTTTGTAATTTTGATCACAATTAACAACCTTCCGATTTTTTTCATATTTTAATTAAAATTAATATGTATCAAAAACATTAATCTGATTTGGATCCCTGCAGGTATTGTAAACGCATCTGGACAAGTTTGGGCCGAACAACGCCGGTTCACCCTGCGCCATCTGCGAGATTTCGGTTTTGGAAAAAGTGGTGGCGAACAGATGATTGTGGAGGAAGTCAATGAAATGCTGGAAAGCCTGGCGAAAAATACGGGGAAATCTATTGTCATTAATAAAACACAGCAAGCGGCTATCCTCAACACGCTGTGGCAAATCGAGGCGGGCGTCCGATTCGAGCAGGATGACCCCAGACTCTGGTCAATTTTCAACCAGCAGAAAGAGTGAGCAAAATTTTGAATTCAGATATTTTCGACACTGGATTGCTCATATTGCTTTGGAGATTTATAAAAATTGAACCTTCTAGATTGACAGACGCTGCTGGAAAAAACATCTTCCTTTTCTTTGCTCCAAAACTCGCCAAGGCTTTCCCTTCCATTTTTGGCTGGAACAAAGTTCTGAAGCTTGCCGGGGACATGAAAGCCATTATTGATGGCCACGTGGAACAACACAAGAAGACACCCCCCGAAGATGGTGTGCCCCGGGATTTCATTGATTGTTACCTCAAAGAAATTGACGCAACAAAGGATCCTCAGTCCAGCTTTTATAAACAGGAAGGCTGTGAGTATTTTTCAAAGCCGTATTTCGCAATTTTATCTACTATCTGTTTTTACCTTTTACTATAAACTACAATATATATATTTACATACATGCATACATATATCTATATTTACCAGAGATGGCCAAAGTACATCGTATTTAAAATACATTTTTGTATTTTGTATTGTATCTTCAAATACAGATATTTTTTATATTTATTTTCTAATTTGTATTTAAATACGCGAGATTTTTGAAAGTCTTTTGCTGTATTTTGTAATTTAAAAGTGCACCAAAGAAAATATAATCTGTAATTTGTTGATTATGCTCTAAAATACAAATGAGCGCATATGATGCGTATTTTAAATACATTTTTTCGACTTTTGTACTTAAAATACGTATTTTAAATGCAATTCTTTGGATTTTGTAATTAAAATACGTATTTAAATACCTTACCGGCTACTGATGTATTTTGTAATTTGTATTTTGTCTTCGACATAAAATACAATTCCATGTTGTATAATTTGTATTAAATACTTGGGGAGCAGCCAAATGTAATTGATAATTTGTAATTAATGCCTCTGAGTGTATTTGTATTTTGTAATTAGTATTTGGAACTTATGTATTTTGGCCATCTCTGAATATTTACATGGTATGTGAATAACTGGGTATTATTCTTTTTTTCTCTTTTTGCAGACGAGAATATGAGAACGACATTAGGAGATCTTTTCGGAGCTGGCTTTGACACGGTCGCCACGACTTTGTCCTGGTTCATCTTGTATTTGGTCAAGTATCCGGAAGTTCAGAAGAAATTCCAGGAAGAAATGGACCGAGTTGTGGGACGAAATCGCTTCCCAAGCCTTGCCGACCGACCATCGTATGCAATTTTCCTCTGTGGTTATACTGTATTTATTATTTATTTTCCTCTGTGGTTATACTATAGTATTTTATTATGGGAAATTAGTATTCTAAATGAACTTTGACCCAGTTTTGTCTGGATTATTGACCGTAAAACGAATGGTGTATTTGAATTTCTTTAATGTAGACTTCCATTCGTGGAGGCGGCTATACACGAATCGATGCGAATCCAAACGATTGTTCCCTTCGGATTAATGCACCTGTGCACTGAAGACACGAAGATCCGTGAGTACGATGTTCCCAAAGGGTCCGTGATCATCTGTCCCCTTGGCCTCTACCACAATGATGAAAAGTACTTCCAGAACCCAAGGGAGTTTAAACCGGAAAGATTTATCACCGCCGAGGGGAAGTTCCAGAAACATGAAGCGGTCGTTCCATTCGCGTTTGGCAAACGCGCCTGCCTCGGAGAGACTTTGGCCCGGGATGAAGTGTTCTTATTTGCAACTCACATTTTCCATAGGTTCAGCATTCGACCGGGAGATGAGAATCCGGTCATTGACGACACACCTGTTCCAGGAGTGGCAAACAGTCCCCAAGATTATAAATGTGTGCTTACGGAAAGAACATAGCGAAAGTTTATGTACAGTTATAACTTAAGTTTCTTGTGTTCTTTCTTTGGAAAATGTTGAATAAAAAAGTCCTTAAAAATCGCGAAAGAATCAAAGGCCACCAAATTGTCTTGGGTCTTACAAGTGCATTGAGTTCTAATTTTGTTAAGAGCAAGAAAATGAACACTAATTTGAAATAAAATTTGTCCAACCACTTACAGCTGAAAATTTAATTTATTTATTTGAAAAAAATACCATAAATTCATACTTGCTTTAGATGGACACTTTATTTGTGGCAATTAGAATTGATAACTATGCTCGCTTAAATTAATTAATTAAATAGTTGAGAATTATAAAACAACTATTATGCAATTGAAGAGTCAAGAAGATTGCCTATAAATTATGTCTTGGTTCTAAGATGTTTTTTTTAGTAAAATGTGGACGGTTACAATTGATAATATCACAGATCTTGGTGTGAAAAATCTCGGGTATTTAAATACAAATTACAAAATACATATAGAAGATATCAGTATGTCAAAGTAAAATATATAAAATACAAGAATTTATTTTAAATGCGTATTTCAAATACATGTATTTTCAATACGATGTATTTTGACCATCTCTGAAAATCTGAGAAATTGTCGAGATAATTGAAGCATGTGTTGATACAGTAGGCATATTTCCCACACACCTTCCAGGACAAGGTGTTTGTTCTTGCATTTCTAGTCATTGTATTCATAGATTATCAGGTTGTTAGAACGTGTTGTATTTTGCTACTTTGTACGTAGACATGATTTTGTCATTGAGTTTCTGTGAAACAATTTGTAAATAGCATCGCCATCTTTGGATTAACCAATGGTAAAATGGACGATGTATCCGAATATATACATACTATACGTGTTTATGTATTTTATTTAATTTTTCTAGTCACATGGCTGATGTAGATAACATTTACAAGCCTTTTGTTTACGATTATACTGAATTACCTATGTATTAATTAGCTAAGGTTAAACATGCTGAAGTGAGAATTCACTGTCATTAATTGTCCAGATAGTGACGCCACGTGGATTTTGAGAAAGTCATGTGCCTCTCCAGCTATGAACATATAATATATTTACCTAATGCCCTTTTGATGACTGCAAGTATATGTATGTACATTAAACAGTAAAAACAGACAAAAACAATGGGCAAGAATGCACTTGACATAACAAAATCGTATCTCCTTGCACTTATAAACTGGAAATTACTGTCGTTTCCTACAAGAGTATAAATTCCCTCATTTTTGCATTCTCTTCAGATTAACTGCCGGCTTTAATTTCGGACGAGCTGAGCATTTTAAATTTTACATTTTAAATTTTTACTTTATTTTTAAGTTTTGTAGAAAGTCCAGCGCACATTAACAATGGTTTCACTCACGGGAATCTTGTTGGTGGCCGCTGCCACGGTTCTTATTTACAAACTTTTTTTCAAGGATTCGGGGAAAAAATTTCCTAAAGGTAATTAGTCAACCAATAAAAATTATGATATGTGTTAATCCATGGATAGAAATACCGGGATGAAATTTTAATTTCGAGTTTTCACGCTATTTTCAGGTCCCTTCGCTCTTCCCCTTTTGGGGAACACCTTCCAGCTGCGGAAAAATTTCACTCAAACATTGATTGATTGGTCCAATAAATATGGAGACATTTACATGATGTATTTGGGCAATGAAAGGTATGGTATTAAAATTTTAAAATATGTATTATGGATTTTTCAAGTTTTTCAGCAATCCTATATGTGAATATATTTTAGATACATAATTATGTATACCCATATGTATAATTTCAATCTTTTTGTTCAGATGTTTTGTCATAAATGATTTGAAATTGGGTAAAGAAATATTTAATGACATTAAATTCGCCGCCCGGAACGATAACGTAATAGCTCATGCTTTTTCCGATGGACCGAAAGGTAATTGCATATGTACCAACTGAATTATATCAATTTCGCTTTCATTTTGATTTAATTCCGATCGTCCACCTCGGGTTAAATACAGGTGTTATATGTACGATCATACGTATGTATTTAAAATAGTTTGACAACTATTGTGCTTCCAGGCATTCTAAACCCATCCGGGCCACTTTGGGCAGAGCAACGTCGATTCACTTTACGCCATCTCCGTGATTTCGGCTTTGGAAAGAGCAATGGCGAAGAGATGATCGTGGAAGAAGTCAAGGAAATGCTGGACGGCATGGCAAAAAATATGGGGAAATCTATTGTCATTAACAAAACACAGCAAATGGCCGTTCTCAATACGCTCTGACAGATCCTAGCAGGGGTCCGATACGAGCATGACGACCCCAGACTTTGGTCTATTTTCAATCAATTAAAAAAGTGAGCGAAATTTTTTTATTCAAAAAATCCCGGGAATTATCGAGTTTTTGATCCTTTATTTATAATTATTTGGTCTTTTATTTAAAATTTTTTGGTCTTTTATTTAAAATTTTTTGGTCTTTTATTTAAAATTTTTTGGTCTTTTATTTATATCTGTTTGGTCTTGTATTTACAATTGAAATTATAATTGATTTTATTTATAATTGAATCTTCCAGACTTGTAGACAGTGCGAAAGAAAAAAAGAACTTTGTCCTTTTCTTCGTCCCAAAACTTGCCAAAGCCTTCCCTTCCCTTTTCGGCTGGGACCAAAGGTGGGCAAATGCATAGCACTGCCTACAAATTCCTTTAGCCTACAAGCATGCACTAATACGTACCTATAGCAT
>JAQGBT010004236.1:0-17134 GCA_034698585.1 Disparrhopalites patrizii | reverse complement strand
GACATAGAGAGAGAGACAGAGAGAGACATAGAGAGACAGAGAGGGAGAAAGTCAGACAAATACATAGGTAATCACAATCGGGGAAGAAAGAGAGGAATTTCGGGAGAGATCATTTGTGAAGGAAGAAAGGAGCTAATTGGAAAAAGACAGATAAATGCCAAATAGATAGAGAGAGATTGAGGGGAAAGGTTCCAAGAGAAATAAAGAAAGGATCTTCCCCAGGAAACAAAATGTCCTGTTTCCATCGTAGGGAGTTAAAAGTAATGTGCTTTGGGAAATAGAAATAATAAAAGAAATAGCCCTTTACCTCCGCAATAACATCGCCATTCTCAGCATGAACTTGGACAATCGCCCCCACTTTCTTGGCTTGCTCTAATACGGCAAGGAGTTCATGATCTCGTAGCATAAATGAATCCTTGTAGGCCATGAAGACTTTGAAGGAGTTGACTCCATGATCTTTCACCAAAACCTCCATGTCATTCTTTACCTGCAATAGAAAAGGGGAGAAAACATACATTTTTTTAAAATTCATTTTCATTATCACTTACAAAAGTAAATTTTTAAAAACCAAATTATTTCTCAAGCCATAGCAAATCATACGGACGGCCGCCTGCTATGTACTATTAAATGGTCGCTAGAGATCAACAGACATTTCCTAGAATGCGTACGGTGATGTGAAAGAAAGTATAACAGAGGAAGAAAACAATTGCTGTGAAGAGCGTATTAGGTCCTCGTTGCGTGAAATCAAACAGTATATAATTTCTTCCTAAAAAATCTCCTCAAACTCTCAAAAAATAATTCAAGGGAAGTACTTTATAGGAGCATCTTTGACTGTGTTTAAAAAAAACCTTTATGTATTTCCGTGTTGCTTTTTTTTCAATGGTAATACTGCCAGGCGTTCGGTAAAATAGTGTACTGCGAGTTGAACAACAACACCTGTGCTCAGGCACTTAATACTGTGTCTCTGCATTTTATTTGAAGTTGAAAAAATAGACGAAGAACAAGAGAAAAAAAAAGAAGAAAATCCATTCACGCTTTTGTGTGGCAAGTAAAGAAAAGAAGGAAATATATAAATTACCTTTTCAGACCACCAAGTGATGGCCACATGCAAGGAGTAGTCACAACAAACTTGATCTTCCGCCCATCCTCGCCACTTCTGGTAGGCATCAACGAGAGATTCTCCCTTTTCCGGGATGACAAAATCCACTATTTCCCAAACACAAAAATCATCAAAATAAGTGAAAGAGAGAAAAACAACGGGCAAGTCTCATCAAAGAAACTAATTACAACTGTAATATCATTTGAGGGGGGTAAGGTGGGACAAGGAAAAAAAAAAGATTAAAAAGGAATGGTCAACGTACTTATCATGGTCGTTCCACCAGCAATCGCCGCTTTGGTTCCAACATAAAAATCATCTATGCTTTTTGTTCCCATAAAAGGCATCTGAAGGTGAGTGTGAGTATCAATTCCTCCTGTACATGGAACAAATCATAGTTTTGGTTTAAGAACAAACAAACAAAACAGGGGAAAAAATGGGGAAAAAAAAAAGAAAAACTGTAAAAAATCCCAAAAATCCTTTGATATTATCTAAGAGAGGGAGAGGATCAATTGTTTCCTTTATATAATAGACAAAAGACATGGAGAAAGTCATGTGTCATTGTCCCACCTGGAAGAAGGTATTTCCCCCGTGCATCAATGGTCCGGGTGCCTCCAGGAATGATTAGATTTTTTCCAATTTCTCTGTTAAGGCACAAAGTTGAGGGGAAAAAATGGAATGCTATAGTTTCATTCATTCAATGTAATTAAAAGCCACCACAATGGCTTCATTCCATGTACAAAACATCCTATTTGGTATACATATCATGTACATATACACATGTATTTCCTGTCACTTACTTCACGCTTCCATCCTCAATGAACACATCTCCATCGGTCATCCCATCCGCGTTCACAATTTTCCCTCCTTTAATCAGAAGACGATTTTGGGAGCTCTGAAGTATACACAGATGAGCAAACATTTGTTAGGGCCATTTCATACAATTTGTACGATACACCTTCTAGCACTGCCTTTATTGAATAACATTTGTAAGCTCTTAAGCATTTTGAAAGCACTCTGCGGAAAAGCATTTCCACAGGTTCAAAGGAGGAAAAATCTCGCTTTTCGCCACATCCCCTTACCATGGAATACTGTACAAGCTTTTATGTAAAGGCAAGAGAGGATGAAGCTGAAGCGGTGAAAGACAAAAAAAAAAAAAAATTAAAAAAAAAAAATCGACAGCACAAAAAATTGGGGAGAAGTTCATTTTCCCTTATTATAGTGTCAAAAAAGTAATGAACATTTTTATCTATAAATCAATTACCCCACAAGGCTCATTTATTCCCTTCATCATCCCCTCTTCTCCACCATCTACGGTGAGAAGTTACTATGTACATTACACTTGGGATAAACATCAGCACCACCCCTAAAGTAACTAAACTGCAGAAAATTCACATCTAGGGAAATGCTGAGTACAAAAAAAAAACACTGATAAAAAAAAATGGTCGGAAATAAGGGTAATTTAAAAGCACAGTTACATTACACAATCCACTTGAGAATTAGTGGCTTTTGTTTGTGTACACACACACACGTAAAGTGTATCTGTGTATATTATACAAAAAACCGAATATAAAATATACGCCTTCAAAAAAGCTGTCATTGTATAGTAATAAAGCTTCCCCATGCAATAATAAATTCCTGTATGTACACATATGTAAGGAAAACTGTAAAAAGGGATCTACATATCTATAGAGTGTGGGTGAAGTAAATGAGTATTAACCATTAGGTTTAAGAAGGATGTATTGTACGGATATATGTATACATCCTATAGTGAATAAATAAACAAAAAAAAAAACTACACAGTAAAAAGAAGGTTAGTGACAATAAACTCTCGTACATTGAGTTGCACAATGAATTAAAGCATGACATTTTTTTTAAACCAAGCAACTGTGACTGAGTGCGACAAACGAAGTCTTTTCTAGTATACATATATATATATATAAACAAAATATGTCTTCAACAAAAATGTAAGTATACAACCGCCTTCATAAAAAAGTGCAGTAGTATTAAATTTTTTTTTTAGGAGGGACACAGCCAAGACTAGGTAATAAGGAAATATGTGTATGTAGCAGCATATGTAAGTGTTATTTCCCCATAATAATAATAAAGGGGCATTGAAGCGCGAATTGACTAACAAGAAATTTAAAGGGACAGGACATATGGGAGATAACCAAAAAAAAAAAAAAATACAGGGTAATGTGTGCATACAGATACACAGAAAAAAAAGGCAGCATATTAAATACGACATAGTAAAGCACAGAATCTAGTGAATGTTGATGAGGAAGTGAGTGCCACCGACCTGTAAATGAATAGGGACCTTCTTGACAGGATTGCCGCTGTTGTTACGTGACGCCATTGTATCGTATCTGTAATACGGACACACAACCAACACAGACAACCAAAATGAAAAGCTTGGATCAAGAGAACTTTTTTTCCTCCTTTTATTTAAACAAGGCTATATATACACATATATTTTCAATATCACACACACACGCACGCACACATTCACACAACTTTTTTTTTTTGAAATACGAACGTAGACAGAACAAGAGATCAACCCTTTTTCTCCTCCCTCAACAAGGAGGGGATATTTGACCAGAGGAGAAAGAGGAGAAGTAAAATATATGTACCTCTTGTGGTAACCTTGTTTTGGAGAGGAAGGTGATTAAATAGTAATATTAATAATCTCAGAATTGAAGACCACGGACAAAGTGACAAAAGCCCTGGAGGAGTATATAGACACTCTCTTGCCGCTCCCACCCTTCAGTCAATTCAATTATGCTCTTTTTTTCCCCTTCTCCAAAATTCACTCTGAATAGAAAAAAAAAAGGACGAGCCACAAAAAAAGAATGTGATGGACTGAAGTAAGTAAGAGGAAGGAAGGCGAGGAGACAAATATGTACACTCCTACCACATCTTCTGCTCCCCGGGTAATGATGAGTCACTTTTTGGGAGCGGGGAAAAGAGAGGAGAGAAAGAGAGATGAAAGAGAGAGAGAGAGAGAGAGAGATGAAAGAGAGAGAGAGAGAGAGAGAGAGAGATGAAAGAGAGAGAGAGAGAGAGAGAGATGAAAGAGAGAGAGACGAGGAATCCGAATACATAGGATGGGTCAATAGTTTGCAGCCTGCGTTCCTCCGAATTTCGCAATGCGCACGACCATTTCTCCACATAAGCGGGTGTGTGATACACGGGAGGAGGCTTATATCCACACGAAAATAGCAATACACACAGCCAAGGCTTTTTATTCGGGAGTTTTCCCTCTACCCAGACACATTGGGTGCCGGCTTGAAAGAGAGGTTTCGAGAGAAAGAGAGGGAGAAAAAAAACGGGTAATAACGGGACCTATCTCCAGTGAAAAAGCCTTATCCATGCCACTCCACCCAGAAACGTTCTGAGACGCTCTCCTCCTTTCTCCCAAGTAAAATAACATTGGCTTCATTTCAAAAGGAAGAGGAGGGGGGAAAATTCATTTAAAGTCATTTGTCTCAAGTAGGAACAGAGGGTAATGGAAGGGTAAAAAGTTCACCAACAACTTTGTCTCTCCTTCAATATGGTATAGAGATATACCAGAGTTTAAATGGACGACAGAGAGAAAAAATTGCAATTACAATAATTACAATTTATATTCTTCTCCTCTTCAAAATATTTATTATATTTATGCCATTTCATAAACCAGCTTGGCAAAGTTGTAATAAGGAGTAGTAAGTTATGAAGAAGAAGAGAAAAAGGTTGTCAAAGGGAGATACTCTCAAGACCTTTGATGAGCCTCATAAGAATATATATTTCTCTCCTTCGTAATTGGTAGCTGTCAGCACAGGTATGGTACAATGGTACAGGTATCAAAAGAGTCAATCTGATGTATCCTCCTAGTATAATCATCATCATTGATTGGATGATGCATGTGCTCCACACACAAAGCTCATACATTGTAATCTCATTGATAGCTCAAGAACTACTTGGACAGCTGTGTAACTACACATTCTTTATGCCTCCACATATTTCTCGGCCCTTTACCATCTACCGTCTGTATAGTATGGGTTCAGGATTTTGTCGGCATTTCCCCATCTCTGTACTTTTACATTGTACACAATCATTTCCTATGTTTTATAGGATTTTTATTGATAAGAATCGAACAAATGCAAACAATTTGAAATTGATTTCAGTATCCCCTACTTTAAAACATACATTATGTATATCTACAAGAAATCCCATTTGGTTTCTCATCCGGCGCTTTTCCCACACGCAAGATTTACATGTGCTCATTCCTTTTGACATCATACACTTCCCCCAAAACCAAGGAAGAGATTAGACCTCACCACCAATCTTGCCCATATAACCAAATATTATATTAATCCTTATTTAGTCCCAGAAGAAGGTCGCTCGGAGTTGCCACAAGAGCCTATGGCTTTAGTCATTGGGTTTACTATTACAACACTTGTATCTTGTTTTTGCTGAGATTTCACGTACACCGTGGAAATAGGTGAATCATTTAATTGCTTCGGTTTACAGAGACCAGGAAAATCAGAAATTGAGAGAAAAAGTAGAGAAATCAGAGAGAAAAAGAGGAGAAATCAGAGAGAAAAAGAGGAAAATTGAGAGAAAACAGAGGAACATTGAGACATAAAGAGGAAAATTGACCCAAAAAGAAAATTGAGAGAAAAAGAGGAACATGAGAGAAAAAGAGGAAAATTGACCCAAAAAGAAAATTGAGACAAAAAGAGGAACATTGAGGGAAAAAGAGGAAAATTGAGACAAAAAGAGGAAAATTGAGAGAAAAAGAGGAAAATTGAGACAAAAAGAGGAAAATTGAGACAAAAAGAGGAACATTGAGACAAAAAGAGGAAAATTGAGACAAAAAGAGGAACATTGAGAAAAAAAGAGGAAAACTGAGAGAAAAAAAGAAGAGAAATGAGAGAGAAAATAGGAAACTGGAGAAGAAACAGTATAGAGAAGAAGAAAGAAAATTCAAGAAAGTGAGAGAACGAGAAATAGAGAGAGAGAGAGAGAGAGAGAGAGAGAGAGAGAGAGAGAGAGAAGGAAACGGAGAAAGAGAGAAAAGAGAGAGGAAATGGTGAAAGAGAGAAAAGAGAGAGAGAGAGGAAACGGAGAAAGAGGGAAATAAATCAAATTCATTTGAAGTGAATGAAATACAAGTAAGTAAGTAGGTACTGGTAAAGTATTGAGTGCGTGGGGGATGCATTCTACAATAAAAACAACTATGTACACGCTGAATTTCACGATATTTGTTAATTGCACCGGGCTTCAACACGCACAAATACCATTTGCATATAAGTAGTAATCACTGGTAAAGAGAGAGAGAGAAAAAAAAAGATGCACACACCCCTTCCCTCCTATAAGGTTAGTGGCACGTTGGTACACAAAAAGAAAAGAAAACGAATAGGTATGGATGAAGAAGAAAAATGTCGGACAGATTTTTTTTCTCTCTCTCTAAAAGACGAGAAGACGACATATTCCATTTACACTGAGAGAGAAAGGACTGTGCTAGTCCCCAGAAAGCAGCTACAATGTGCCTTCCAATCATCATTATCATTATTAAGTTTTCAGACCATATCAGCAACAATAATTCTTTAGTGATCAATAGGGTAATCCCTGTTCCTCCTCCTCTCTCTCTTTCTCTCTCTCTCTCTCTCTGTCTCTTTCTTTCCTTTAGTGAAATTGATCATGAGAAGACTTTTACCAGTCACGAAAAGCCTGACTTTTATTTCTGGCAGAAATCTTTCTATAGCCTCTCCCATGCACGCCCCATAATGCCTTGATCGATGAGGAAGCGCTTGTATACACATACACACGTGCGACATTATGTGCAACTTAAATAGGTACATACATGACCGTGTACGGATTCAAAAAAGGGCAGTTTTGAGTAGAAAAAAAAAGGAATGTATAACGAAAAAGAGCATCCATTCGTCGACAAAAAGTCAATGAGGCAGGACATGTGGATACTTTGCGGAAGCCGGATGTAATTTCCTTAAGTATGAGCCTTCACAGTAATTTATTGTTGCTTTCAGCAACTCCTCAAATGAGGTTTCGGTTCAAACACACATTTGCGTAAAAAGGGTGGGAGAGACCATAGAGCCGTATATAGACTTATCCATATAGTACGTCGTTACACGTTGTAAACAATTTTACACGTGAAAATCATTTCAAATTCTTCTTGTAAATAAACATCCCTTGTTTTTTGTAAAAACCACTCCTTTTCTCTTCCGTCCCCATCTTTATATTTAGTGAGGAGGAAATATTAGAAATTATTGCTTGGGCTCAGCATTTATTCTTTTATTTTTCGTCGTCCCTCCCTTTACCCCGAAGATGTGAGACATACTTACAGAGAGAGCGAGAGAGACAGAGAGAGAGAGAGAGAACAATATATATCCAAAGATGTGCAAGAGAGACTCTTTTGTCTATACAATTGGTTGCATTAATAGCAGAGATAATAACACCGGAGCTTCCAACAAAAGAGTGACTAACCTATACGTAAAAAGTAACTCTAGTCAATCCTTTCTTCCTCCAGTCATCTTGTATATCCTTGAAAATAAATCCTCCCTCTCTCACTCACTCACTCTGTCACTCACAAACTCTTTTTTTTTCTTAAAAAAAAAAAAAAAAAATGCTTCACCCAAGAAAAAACCGTCACTTGAAGAAAAATTCATTAATAAAAAAAGGTTTCACAACTCTCCCTCTCGTTGCTTTGGAAAGGCTCGCTCTCAGAGAGCTAAACCAGAATTGACAGAGAAGGAAACCAAATCCCCCTGGTCTGGGCCTATTACTTAAGCCTTATCATAATATAGTGTGAAAGTCAAAAAAAAAGAAGTTTTTTTTTCTTCAATTCCCTTCTCCCCTAAGAAAAAAAAAACAATTTCAAGTACAAAAAGATGCAGATATATACGTATATCCATCAAAACTTTTGCATGGTGCAACCACAAATTTATATGGAGGTGACAGCTGCACCCACAATTCCCATTTAAATTCCTTGTAAAACTCCCAAAAGTATACATTAGATCACTGTGCACACCTCACTCTATGCTAGATATATGGAATGGTTAGTTACATAAAAAGGTTCATCTCTATGTGTCTTCTAAAAAAAATGGAAAGAAAACGCCATGTGCTAATGTTTTCACATGGCTATGTATTCCTTTTTCGATGCCAAACGAAAGCATGTTGTACATTGGAGTAGAGCATTTTTACCATTGTAAAGAAGGGAAAAAAGTTGTGAAAAAAAAAAAACGAACGGGGTAAAACCCAAGGAAGGTATCGTACAAGGGGGCTTTATGAAGCTTCACACGAACAAAAAATGTTCTTGATCTTGATCTTGAAACACATAAGGCTTCTCTGATGAAAGTTGTTTGGTGTTGTTTAGAATAATTCAATAATAATGATACTTGTGTTTAATTACCCAATGGCATGCACGGGCTTTTAACTACCTTCCATACATTGTACTTGCATGCACATGACTATTAGATTATATATTTCCCTTTCTTATGTTTTTTTTTTGGATGAAATTGAAAGCTGCAGGGCAACTTGATTCGTTGTTTTCATTCGTTTTTTTTTTCCTTCAAATAATAAATAGGATCCATAAAAATGAAAGAATGTACATATACGTTTAGAAACCATATAGACACACAATACGGGATGAAACAGTCTGTGAAAGGCCTAAAAGGTTCCACATTTTTATTTTTCATACCTCATTTTCAACGCCCGGGGCTTGAGTGTAAAAAAAAAATTGGGATTTTTATTAGTATAGCAGATATTTTTCTCCCCACATAGATAAGGACATTGTGAATACAAAAGAGTGTGGGAGATAAGTTTATTTCCACTCTTTTTCTTTTCGTACCTATTACAAACACGCATTTACACTAAAAGTGCAAGCCAGTAACCATGTAAAAGTAACTGGTAGGGGGAAAAACAAAAACAAAAGTCACTCTCAGCGGCTTTTTCTTACTGACAACACATGCACATAAACATTTGATATACAATGGAGAAGAAAAATAAAAGGCCATGTTGTGTCATAAATGAAATCATACTTTCTGCATATCCTCTACTGTACTACCCTTTTTAAATGAGCTGGCGTGAAGGAGGAAAAATTATACACACATTGTTGTTATTATTACTTTTACAAATGATTGTTAAAGTCAGTCATAAGCATAAATTTTACTCTCATATAATGTAATTATTACACTTCCTAAAAACTTCCCTCTCAACGCTCTACCGAAAAAGGGGGGAAAGTGTGTAGTTATTTATACGAAACAGTGTTCCATGTACCAGTGGCCCCTTCCTACTAATTAAGACAATTCCACTGAATTCTTCCTCACCATACAATGGTATATAGAGATGTGCATATTTTCCTTAGACATGGGACAACATGAAGCTTCCTCTCTTTAGAAAAAGACAAAAAAGCGTATGTATTTAGGAAGAAAAAAAAAATGAAAGGAGTCGAAAAATAATTATGAATGCTGCAGCTGCTCAAATGTGTGGGGGTATTTTAACTTGCACTGTCCAGCACATCTTTTTTTTTTTTATTATTTTTACTACACCAAAAGTATATAAGGACGGTACTGGCTCGTAAAGTATGAGCTTGTCTGCAGATAATTCCCTTGTCTTTTCGTAATCTATACACTCCCACCCTCTATACCCTTTTTGTCGGTGACGTGGACTTTTTTTTCCTTTTTTTTTTTTTTGGTTTTAGAAAATACAGGGAGAAAATTTCTGACACTTGTCTCCGTGATTTGAAATGCATTTTGTCTACTGTTCTTACAGAATTATTCATTTCACGTTACCATTTACTATCCAACACAGTGCTAAATGCAAGGGAACTATAGAACAAATATTGTACATGCTATTGACTTCTGTCAGAAACAGAAGATTGAACCAACGTCAGACACAACCACGGGCTTTTCCCTTCATTGACAAAGACATCAAATGCACTACAATTCTCTCTCTCTCTCTCTCTCTTACTAAAAAAAACCGTCTTTTCCTTCGCACCGAAGTGTAGCACATAAATTTTTTTTAGGGCCCTATATCATTCTGTGGCAACTGCATTGCTGTAAAAACGGTTGATGAGAAATTTTTACATCCTTTTTTTTCTTCGTACCTTCCCTCCGGATGAACTAGTACATGAAAGAATGCATTCTCTCTGTAGCATTCCGGGAGGGTGGAAGAGGTATTTTTAAATGTATGGGTGAGAGTGCCATAAGTAAGTCAAGGTGGAACCGTTGATAAAAGGTGTGCTTTTTCTTCAAAATGGACATATAACACCTTATTTCTCCCGCCTTAAATGACATACGAGGAAGGGAAGGGCTTCCTTTACTTTTTCTACATGCATCCCCATAGCCTTTCTTTCCCCTTCTATTTACTTTCACAATTAACACACACCGATCAATGTACAGAGAGGTGGTAAAAATAAATAAAATTTAAAAAAAAAAAAAAAAAAAGTATTACTCCTAGTACATGACCTCTAACTTGCCACCACTTTTACACCTCACACCTTATAAAGACTTTGGGTACTCAAGCCAGCTTTTAAAGTTATTGACTATGCACCAATTGATGACTCTCTGATGATAAGTCCCAACTACCCACCAAGTAAGTGTTGTGTGTGCAGAGGAATAGAAGAATAATATAATAGGAAAAAAATTGAAACAGAGAGAGAGAGAGAGAGAAAAAAAATCCTGCACTGAGTGAGTCAATTGTGTTTCTTCTCTGGACACTATTAACCCACGGGGTATATAATAAGGGGTTAGTAATTGTACTTGTCTATATATACATACACTTGTATATATTCACACATGCAAATGACCGAAATGTCCACGAGAGAGATAAGTTGATTGGCTCCAAAAGAGGAAAAAAATAGTTATCCTGTGGGGAAAAGCCGTAAGCTGTCGTCTATTACGACTGTGGGTAAAAGTGTGCTTGTCAGAGAACGTGGCAACTGGCAAGAACTTGTATGTATTTATACAGTCGAGAATCTATCGCCAAACCAATTTGATGATGGCTCATGATGACACATGTTTTATTACTGATTGTGAGCTTTTGAAGGGAGCAAAATCTTCCACAACAAAAGTCTTTCTCTCTCTCTCTCTTTCTAACTTTGAGCAACAGGCATTTTGCATAATACACACAAGTTCTCCTTCAAGTTATTTTTAAACCTGCCATATACGACAAGGAGGAAGGGACAAGAAATATATATTTTTTTAAACCACTTGACGCCTATTATTATTATCAGTATTTTCGCCCCTTTTGCTAATTGCAGAAGGTGACATTCCAATAATCTTGGGGCTATTTTCATGACCTCATTAATATGGAGCATTTCATGTTCCCTTGCGTGAGATTACATGGGATGAGGAGGGGGAAAATGTATTTTTGCAAACTGTTCAAAAACACAATCAACTACTAGAGTAACTAAATAATCTTCAAGGATAGAGGCATCATGGATGTGTGGAAGACACGTTTTATACATAGAAGAATCCAATGATTGAAAAAATCCTTTCCCCATCTCATTTCTCATGTGCGGCTTGGACAGATTTTTGAATCTCCTTCTGAACATGAGGATTGAGGCTTAGTTTATATGGGAATGTATAGGGACAAATGAGGGTATTTGAGCATATAAAAAATTGTCCCAGCTCTGTACATGTGTGATGACTGCCAAATGAGAGACATAAACTTGACATTTTGACTTTTCTCATCATCATCCCTATCGCTCTCTGATATAATATCACTAGTATGCATTTTTTGCATTACATAACGTAAAAAACACTGGAGTTTGTAGTAACTACAAACGTAATGGAACTTATACACATATTACGTGTATTTATCAGGGATCCTACATTTTTTCATATCTTAATCTACCAGACTGGACATCTGCATACTTGAACACGATAGGGAAACGAGAGGAGATTGGATGGTTAAACCACCAAAATAACTATCACCAGTTCTCGGCTAGTAGCTAGTACACATGGAGATTATAATTTACCAAAAAAAAAAAAAAAAAAAACTGCCAACCCAAACATGTGCTCATTCCTATTCCCATGGGTACTATGCCCAAGTAAATTATATATAACCAACTTTTCCTAGGGTTTTCTCCACCCTTTTGTTGGCTTCTCTTCCAACACAGTGAACACAGTCCCCATGGATGAAGTGTGACAGTATGTATAGCTATGTACATATTTACGGTATATTATTACATCCACACGTACGCCATCCATGCTTTTAATGATAATCCGAAAAGTGTACACACATCAAAGTCATGCATGGATCCGATCGTGTGTCAAAGGGAAAATGGGATGCGTAGACGAATACGCGATTTCCACCACAAAAATAATCATACATTGAGCTTTTGAGAGTAATAAATGGAGGGACGTCTAGAAGAAACCATCATTTATTATGTGAAGTACACCCGCACGACATCCTCATCTCAAAATCCGAGTGGATGTACGGTATACATACGTATACAATTGTACATTATACATACATAGATACCGGCCAATTTTTCACCCCTCAACAAAATTGATGAACCATTTACTTTTCCCCCTTTGACCACCCATTACGATATTATTAAGCATCCACATGCACTTTCCATCTATCCCGGCTTTTATGGAGGTGAAACAGATTACATATGTTTATTGAGCCTATTATGTTTTGCATGTATATTGATTGTTTTCGGGAACGGGGAATAGAGATGATTTTTGCTTCAATATATGCACTGGTGGATTTTCAGTATATGTATTTTACACATTCAAAAAAAAAAAAAAACAACTCCATTGAAAGGGAAAAATCAATTTTTTTTAGAATGAAAGAAAACACAAAATCCTTGGGGTGTATACTTATACATACAAAGTGACATTTCTCTTGTGTTTTAATACCATGTCCAGACTCATGGTGGGTTCCAATGACAGGAATGTCTTTGTCACATCACATTTAGAGACTATCACATTTTTAGAGGATACGTCCAGAGCATAGTACTCTGCAATGCAGGCAAAATGTGGAGTCAAGTCAAGATCACACATAAGAAATGCCTGTACTACCATGTACTTTTCTGCTTTATGTGTCCACCCCACCCCCGAAAGAAAAAAAAAAGGGTTTTACCCTATACTTTTTTCCCCATTTTGAATATTTCTTCCGTACCAGAAACTACCATGTAATAACATGTATTTAGATCAAAGGAAACCCTCCTCCTCGCCTCATTAAAGCACGGGAATCACTGCGGGTGATGGGCCAAAAACAAAAGATTTATGTAATAACTTAATTTCCCCCAGAGATTGAAGGAAACTTCCCCCCCAAAAAAAAACGAATGTCGAATGATTTCATACGAAATTATTTGGGATGTATAAAACATTAAAAGTAAAGGAGCCTCTGAGAAACTGCACGGTTCGTGAGTAAAAATTCTTGTGAAACGACTGAAAAAAAAAAGTGAGGGAAAACACTTCGTTTTTTTTTTGTTCCGCTCCTCTATACGTCTATACGGATATTTCGGCCATGTATTACCGGGAAAAATACCATAGTAATTATTCCCTTTTTGAAACAATTTTTTCGATCCATACAAATCCATATTACACTCAATTCAGACGGAAACAGACACACTATATAAAATTTGAAAAAAAAAAAAATAACACACACACACGTATTTCAAAATAACTGTACAAGATGAATTTTTACCTAATACAGGTAGTTAAGGAAGAAGAAGTACCTTCAGGTGAGAAATCCTAATCCACGGATCCAATCACTTTTTTTTTTTTTGTAGAAGAGAAAAAAAATTCTTTTGGTTCAAAACAAAATTTTTTGACAAGCTCTCAGCTGTGTATGTAATAGAAGGATAATCAACGTGATGGAATATAAAGGGAAAATATCCAACAAAAACTTCTTCACGATATGGAGGGAAAAAAGAGAGACTTGTGACTCGGAGCGTGAGTGCTGGGGAAGTGAAACTTGTACAGAAAGACAACTGACTGTTATAACTGCCAGTTGTGCAGGGGTTTGTACAACAACAAAAAAAGTACCACACAAAAAAAGGAGAGTAGTTGAAGTACACAGCAAAAGGATATTTTACAAGGGGAGAGTGAGAGAGAGAAAAAAGGGGGAAAAAGACGAGGCCAGGACCCATACACAACCACAATAAATTGCGTTAAGGGAAAAATACTCATATGGCAAAGAGACGCACGCATTATGGACGCAACCTCTGCTATGCAGCATATCCGTCCTAGTGAAAAATAAATATATGAAAAAGTACTCCATTCTCCCCTTCCTTCAAAAAAGACTTCAAAAAATATCCTATTCCGAGTTTTTTTCCAGCTTTTATTCCCACAAATATGTACATGCGGGATATTTCCATGTGTATTATCCAGTAAAAATTATATATCCCCCCCGTATGTATAGAAACATTTTTAGGGGAATAATAATATAATCATAAAAAAAATTATTGTTTAACAATATATGCACACTTTGGCAGGTACTTATGTAGGTAATGTATGATTGCTGGAAAAAAACAATGCCTTATGTCCGTGCATAACTCATCAAAGGGATTATCCGTTGAATCAGTAACATCCTACAAAAGCTCTCGAGGCACACAGAATACTTGTCCATCATTGTCCAATAGATGGGCAAATAAATGGACAACAAAGAAATCTATGCGATTTTTTTGTAATCATCCATCTTTCTAAAAGCACCCATCCATTACATGTTAGAAGATGGTGTTGTTTTTGTTCATTAAATCTAGTTACAAATTACAAATGGAACCTTACGGCCTACGACACTTTGGTGTGACAGTGACGGTGTTTGCGTTTGAATAATAATTGTTCTTGGGGACAAAGTGAAAATGTCATTCAATGAAATTGTGATTTACAATTACAAATTATAATAGAAAGGGATAATGTAGCTAATGGGATTTGAACCCATTACTTGGTCCTTGTAGTCAACATTCTAATTAATACAAAATAATAAGTATTTCATTGGTATCAATCTACATTAACGAAAAACCCTTACGGGGATTAAAAGCGGGAACTTTCATCTGCACCAAAGAATTCATTTTACAATGAGAGTTTTTCAAAAAAAGGAAATTAATTGTTGACAAAAAAAAAAGCCTTCGGATAAACTGTTTGGGGCCTTAGCCTTATTTTTTTTTTTTTTACTTCCGTGGTCATTGTCATGGCAACGGGTAGAAAATCCTATTATTTAAGTTTAAAAAAAAGTGCGAAAAGGTCCTGTCAGTCTAATTTCTTGTGTTCATCCAACCCAACTAAAATTAGTTTAAAGTAATGAATGTGCTAACTTTACTCCGCAGGTTTGACTGGTAATAAAATTTACTCCAAATTAGCTCTGCAAGGAGTATTTTATATGAGAATGCTTTATAGATATAACGATATAAGATACAATGAGTTCATTTTCTTCTCCCTTGATATTGTATTCTTGTATGTATACCTTTAGTATGCACACTCGTCATCCAGAACATAAAACAGGGAAATTGAAACAAAGGTATGCACAGGAGTGGACAAATAAGACCGTGTTTTTGGTTGGGGGTCGTCAAATAAATTATGTAATGGTTGAAAATTGCAAAAAAAAAAAAAAGTTATTGTTCTTGTTTATGTAAGAGCTATAAGAACCTCTTATTTTTTTCCCTTCTCACCCACTCAAGTTTCTTACACTGGCCGTTAAACGGCCGCAAATGTCCTATGGTGTTTTTACCACCACAAAAAATAAAATAAAAAAGGCTGGCGAACTTGGAAAGCAATTTTCCAAATCTTGAAGGAATCACAATATTTGCAATGTACTAATACAAAGGGAGGACATCAAGTATGAAAGGGTATGGTGAGAGTGAGAAATGTTTTTCGCGAAGAGTCCAGGAAATAAAGGGAGGGAGGGGAGGGAAAGGGTTAAAAACAGCTTGAGGTGTTTCTTTCCGTGTGTCTTCATCCTCTTGAGAGCCAAAAAGAAGGGAAAAAAGTCGTTGAAGTCAACTTATGTGTGGGGGTAAAAGTGTAAACTTATCATAGTTCAGGTGTTTTGCCAGTTTTTTTTTTTTTTTGTCTTCGTGCCGTATATCCTTGAAAGTATTTTATTTTCATATACCCATACAGAATCTATACAGAGAAGGGAAGAAATGAGGAACTGACACAGGATGTACATATTAAGCCGTGCAATAAACGATTTAGTTTCAGTCAATATAAGAAAGGTAAGAGGAAGAGGAAAAAATGCAGTCACAAACAAAATTATATATATTTTTTTTTGCAACTACACATATCCGCTTGTACATTATCATGAGCAAATAATCTCTGCGGCAGTATAGAAAGAACAGGGAGAAATGGAATGCAGTACCGCATGTTCAATTTACAAACGGAATGATTTTTATTTTCTACAAAAATATTTCTCTCTCCCATCTATTTTTTTCTCTCTTTATTTTCCTCCCGGAATCATTCCCAGAGCACACCATATATGTACGTGTTGTATGCATACAATGTACAAGTTGAACCACACTTTGGAAAAGAGAGAAAAAAAGTGCGTGTGCGTGTACACTCGTTTTTTTAGGTGCCATTAAATAAAAAGACGTTACATCCGAATAACTACAACAAATTGCCATTGTCATGGGCAGAGGAACATAAAGCATTGTAAAAATAAGTATTGCAGTCATACACCGTACCCGATGAGAGGAGAAAAAATCTGCAGATGTTCTCTTCACAATATAACTCGTGCTAAACGCTGACCTAGGAAAAAGAAGGACATTATATGGGGCTGGGACTGGTGTTGGGGTAATAATAATTACAAAAATACAAACTAGTACAGTGGCTTCTTCAATAATGGATGTTATATGGTGAAATGCTGGGGAGGAATGAACAGAGATTTGTCATGGGATTTATGAGCATTCTGCATGCCCCTCTCTCCCTTTCTCTCTCTTTTTCTCTGTCTCTCTTTCTTTATTTTCCTCTCTCCCTTTCTCTCTCTTTTTCTCTCTCTCTTTCTTTATTTTCCTCTCTCCCTTTCTCTCTCTTTTTCTCTGTCTCTCTTTCTTTATTTTCCTCTCTCCCTTTCTCTCTCTTTTTCTCT
>JAQGBT010004235.1:0-17134 GCA_034698585.1 Disparrhopalites patrizii | reverse complement strand
GATTTCTCTCTTACTTTCTCTTTTACTTTCTCTGGATTTCTCTCTTACTTTCTCTTTTACTTTCTCTGGATTTCTCTTTTACTTTCTCCTGATGTATCTATTACTTTCTCCTGATTTATCTCTGACTTTCTCTGTATTTCTCTTAGACTTTTTTCGATTTATCTTTTGCTTTCTTTCCGAATTTCTCTTGATTTCTCTGACTCCTGCTTGCTTTCTTGCTGACTTTCTCATGATTCCCCGTTACAATCTTACGCACGGTGTCCTCTGTCCCCGATGATATGTTCCACCTGGCTAATTTCTCTCCCTCTCCCTTCTTACTTTTGCTCCCCCTTCCGCTGGAGTGGGAGAGCGTTGAAATGGAAGCAATTAGGTCCCTTTTTGAGTTAGTTTAAGCATGAAGAAGAGGATAAAAAATGTGCCCTGGGATGGTAATTACATAATCCGCCTGTTTAACTCGGACGAGTCTGAGACACACACATACGCCCCTTCTCACACATTCGTATATATTATATAGATTTGTAATTGAGTTACATTGCCGTCTTCTAACGTATGCACGCATATGTTTACGACGGGGGAATGTAACTCAATTACGACTTTCCAGCAACGTCTCTTTTTTGCACTAATAATTTAATACTTTCCACATTCAAGTATTACAGCTGTCAAGCAAAGAAAAAAAAGGAGTCAAGAGTTTTTTCTAGTTTTTTTTACTGACTCATCAGTGCTTCCTGCGGGAAACTGGAACTCAGTGCTAGAAGTGTGGGAAAAGTGAGCTTTTCTTTTGATAATTAGAAAAAAACTACAAATGTACAGAGCAAGGCTGGGTAGAGATTGGGGTACTTCATTATACACATATTGAATATAATTCTCCTTGACCTTATATATACATATGTATAGTTATGCATGCAATGTAGGAAAGCCAAATAAAAATGGATTGCGAGATGGAGTTGGAGCATTTCTTTAGGAGAGCAGAGAAAGGCACGTGTGTATTTTGGGGGTAAATTAAGTGGAAATGCTTACAATGTAGGATTTATAAGACAGAACTAAAAAAGAGAATGATGAAGGTTCAATAGTAATAAGATTAGCATCCTTCAGTGATTCCACATTCTTGTCTTGGTTGAATGTGATGCCTTCATCTAGCTATTAACCGACGCCTTCTTTTTTCCTTCCAAAGCAATTCAATTGTGACTTTTCTCTCTCTCTCTCGCTCTCTCGTGAGCACATCTCTTTCCCCCGTCTTTTTATGAACCGGTATGATTCCCTCTCTGTCTCCCTCCCCCATTGGAAATTGCTGAGGAGTGGCGGGGGGTGCTTGTCCCAATAAAATTCAAACCAAGGAAGTAGCCGTATGCATCCATCCAGACATACCTAGCTATTGTATGAGAAATATCAAGGGAAGATTTTTTTTCCCTCCAAGACTTCTATAGAATGAACACGCAAGTAGAGATTCACTCTTGAAGTATCTCAAGTTGAATAAGGAGGTTCATAAATCCAATATTTTTTTCCTACATTTCCATTATTTTTCTCTCCTTTTTTTTCTACGTGTAAAAAGAAAGTGGGAAGAAAGAATTTTTTTATTCCTTCCCATCCAGTAGAAAGAATAATACCCTCGTACATTTTCTTCCTATGATTTTCTCCCAAGGCTTTCTCCATTTCATTCCCCTTTAGTCTTGTGGGTGAACTTTGTTCATATAGCAATTTTGAAGAAAGAAAGTGAGAGAGAGAGAGAGAGTGGAGGAAATGAAGGTAAAAATAAAAGAGGGGAAAAATGGGGAAAAAAGTAAAGTCAAGAAGAAAAGATAGAAATTAAGGGAGTGAGAGGCAAGTAGGACAATGGGAGGAGACAGAATGTTGAGGGAGAAAAAAAAAGTTAGGAGGGACAGAAATTGTGGTGTGAGAGAGGACAGAGTTCAGAGATTTTTTTTGGGAGAGAGAATTTCCAGCGTGAAGAAAATACAGCGTATGTGTATAACCTTAGGAGGGGATAGGAAAAAGGAGAGGGGAAACTATGGGGGAAAAGATAACTTTGATTTTGGGTGCAATAAAGATTTGAAATGTGTTTATACATGGAACATTAGCATTGACATTACATTCCAGATTGGATCTGGGTCTCTGAATCCCAGTATTACTAGCACAAGTAGTGGTTTTGGTGGTGTTACAAGCGTAAAAAACGTTAGTGGTTTGCACAAGTTAACATTTGAGCATTATTTCACCTTCCTTTCTCCCTTCCAAACCACCAAAATTCCTTCCCCAACGAGTATTCCAAGCTTCCTGTTCCCGGAACCAGAAGATATTTTTTCCTTCTCTCTCTAACCATTTCTCTCTCACTACTTATCCGACTCTTTGTTTTTTCCTCGCACCTCTCTCTTTCTCGTACCGTTTTCCTTCTATTTCTGTCATTCTCTCTGTCTTTATGTAACTCTCATTTTGTTTTCTTTCTCTCTTTCATATTTTCCTCACTTCCTTCCTTCCATATTTTCTTTCATTTAAGATTTCCATTTCTCTCTCTGTTATGATTTCTTCTCTTTCTTGCTACTTGTTCTTCTTATTCTCTCCGTTTTTCTTCTTTTTTGTCTTAAAATTCTCTTTCTTTCGTTTTCTTTGTCATGCTTTCATTGGCTCTGTCTTTCTTTTGGTCTTTTTTCTCTCTCTTTCTTTTGGTCTATTTTCATTCTCTTTTTTGGTCTTTTTTCTCTCTTTTTTGGTCTATTTTTCTCTCTTTTTTGGTCTATTTTTACTCTTTTGGTCTTTTCTCTCGTTTTTTGGTCTTTTCTCTCTTTTTTTGGTCTTTTCTCTCTTTTTTTGGTCTTTTATCTCTTTTTTTGGTCTTTTATCTCTTTTTTTGGTCTTTTCTCTCTTTTTTTGGTCTTTTCTCTCTTTTTTTGGTCTTTTCTCTCTTTTTTGGTCTTTTCTCTCTTTTTTTGGTTTTTTTTTCTCTCTCTTTGGTTTTTTCTCTCTCTTTCTTTCTTTTTGTCTTGTTTATACCTTTTTTGATTTTTTGATTCTTTCAGTCATTCATATGTATCTTTCTTTCTGTTTTTTGTCTTGCTCTTTCTTCTCTTTTCAGTTTTTCTCGATTTCTCTTTCCTATCTATCTTCCTGTTTCTCTTTCCTGCTGCGTCTGTGATTAGCTCATGTCTTATTTTCTCTCCCGTTCGCTGTACTGTCGTTTTACATGCCATTCATGTGCCTACTAATCTCTCTATTTTTCATCCCATCTCTTTATTTCTCTCTTTATCGTTTTCTTTTTGTTCAGCACTGTCACCTTCACTTTCCTTATTTTGCGCTCTCTACTTTCTTCTTTCTCTTTTCCTCTCATGATCCCTCCCTTCCTCCTTCCTATTTGCTATTTCTCTTTTGGTTTTCCCCTCTTGATCTTCCTCTCCCATTCTTCCTTCCTCTCTATTTCTCGTCCTTCCTGTAAAAAAATGACGTTAGCTTCCAGATTTTTATTGTTACATCATGGTGGAAGAATACTTTGGGGGTTATATTACATGGCATATACCATATCCTTCTGATTCGTAAAGACCTCACATATATAAGCCCTAGTCTTCCACATGAA
This sequence comes from Disparrhopalites patrizii, assembly GCA_034698585.1. NCBI lineage: Eukaryota > Metazoa > Arthropoda > Collembola > Symphypleona > Sminthuridae > Disparrhopalites > Disparrhopalites patrizii. Next base: position 13,575 of record JAQGBT010004235.1, on the reverse strand, counting down.
TACGTATCCACCTACATACTTACAAGTGCACTCAAAGACATTACAACTGAAGGAAGAAAAAAAGGTTTCAAAAGGTAAGAAAAAATGGGGGGAACGGGAAGATACCAGGAACGAATTTCGTACGACACTCTCAAAAGCTTAGGAAAGAAAACAAAATTGTCCCCCTATTCTGTCAGCCTTGTACATATAGTATTTTAAATTGTGAGCATTGATCCTTGAAAAAAAGGAGTGAGAATGCAAGATTTCCACCTCCCTTGTTTAGGGTTTAACGAAAATCTATTCGACCAGGGGCATCCATAATTTTTCATTTTTTCCCTTTCCCCCTCTCTCTCTTTCCCTCCACATGACTTCTCTCTCCTTCCAGTCAAAGGAAAGACACCGGAGGAAAAAGTACCTTGACCGAATAAATATACAAAGCTGTCTACACTCAAGGGCTCTTTTGGGGATGGTTTTAAGGGCTTCCGTATATTTAGGAGAAAAGATGCGCTTTTTGGGAGACAGCATTATGTTCAACAAATGTGATGCTTTTTGGCTGAAAATAATGTGTTCCTCGACGAAAGTGATGTTTTTTGGGTGAAAGTGATATTTTTTTTTTTTTACTTTTTAGACACCAATAACTAACACAAAGGGTAACTCCCTTTACAGCAGGTGGATTCATCCCAAAGAGGGTGACTCCCAGTCCCTTTGGGAGTTAAACGAAGTTCATGGAAGGAACAACAGGACCGGGACAGGAAGACGGGAGGACAATGTGACACGGTTTTTATATCCTTGTGGGAGACAAAAAAAAGAGAGTAAAAAAAAAGGAAGAAACATTACATGAACAGGAAAACATGCAACTGCTACTGTTACTACCAGCCACTAAACATGTAAAGATGGTATGTAGTGTGTTAGAGCTAAAAAATGTTGATGCTGGTCGATATCCGATAACATGGGGAGCATTGGAGTGAAGCTATAAGAGGAAATGAAAGCGCAAGTGAATCGAAAGACTGACGATTCACCACCAGGAAAGCATCCATCATATTCCACCAAGTTCCTCACTTGCAGTTCAATCTCTCTCTCTCTCAGTCTCTCTCTCAGTCTCTCTCTCTCTCTTTCTCTCTCGAGACCTCAGCACACACACACGTTCACGCACATGTTATATATCGTCGTTTAAGTATCAAAATTGACTATTGTACATACGGATTTTCTATGACTTGGTCAGTTTTGACATTTAAACGACGATATACTGTGAGAGGCGTGCAAGCGAGAGAGACTCCGCAGGACTTTGAGCCTTTACATCGCCAATTCCTATTCCGATTACCGATTCCCAAGTCTCTTTCTCTCCCCCCCACTCCGAGCCAGTTTTGTTCACATGACGACGATCAAGACGACATAAACTTGTCACAATGCATAGATGCGAGGAGTATGAGGCGATGCGAAGAAGAACAAGTTACGGTTGAGTTAGTGATACATACAGCTACTTAACTCTGTTTTGCTTTCTCTATCTAGGCGCTCCCTTTCTCTCTGCCAATTTCTCCCTTTTCTCCCTGTTTTTACTCTTGATTAACTTGCTCTTTTGCTCTCGCTTGTTTCTTTTTTGTTTCGTTTCTTTCTCGTTTGCTGTTTTTCTTTTTGTTTGTCTCTGTTTTGTCGCTTTTTCTCGTTTTCTTGTTGCTTTTATGCTCTGTTTTTTATCTTTTTCTTTGTTTTTTCTCCTTTTCCTTTGCTCGTTTTCTTCGTTCCTTCTATGCTCTGTTTTCTTTCTATTTTGCTCTGTTTCTTGTGCCTTTTATGTTTGGTTTTCCTTCTCTTTTGATCCCTTTTCTGTCTCTATTTCTTCGTTCCTTTTATGCTCTGTTTTCCTTCTCTTTTGATCTCTTTTCTGTCTCTATTTCTTTTGCTCGTTTTCTTTTTTTTCCCTTTTTCTCTCTTTTCTGTCTCTTCATATTTTGCAGTTTCTTTTTCTCTTTTGCACTCTCGTCTATATCTCCGCTTCTCTCTTTACGTTTTACACTCTTGCTTGTCTCTCCCTATCTCTGCATCTCTCTTGCTTTTTCACTCTTCACTTTTTACTGTCTTTCTTTTTTCCTTCCTTTTTGCTTTCCCCACTCCTTGCTTTCTCTTTTGCCCTCGCCTATCTTTCTTTCTCCATTGTCCTCTCTTGTTTTTCTCGTTACTCTTTTCCTCTTTTGTTCTCCCCTTTTCTCTGGTACTCTCTCTTTCTTCTCGTTCTCTCTTTCTTTCTCCTCTCTGTCTTTACGTATTACTATTACTATATCTTGTTTATATTTTGCTGTTTTCTTCTCTTTTGTTCCCTTTCTCTCTTCCTCCCTCGATTTTTCTCCTTTTTCTTTCTTTCTCTTTTGCTGTGTCTCCTTCGTTGTTTTTTTGCTCACACGCTGTCTTTCTCTTTTGCTTTCACATTATTTTTCTTTTTTGACTTTACTCTTCTACTTCTTCATTCCACTCACTCCATTTTGTACTGCCCGTCTCCGTGTGCCCCTCCCACGGATTTTCTACACGTTTATATGCGTCTGGCTCACTTTCTCTCCCTGTTATTTTCGTTTCCTGCATTCCATTTTTTGCATCACTTTCTCCGAATCTCTCCCAGTTTAGGGGCAGTTCAGTTTCTAGCTGCCTCACTCCTTCCACCTTAATTCCCCCCACTAATGCACTCACCTCTCGTTCCATTTCGTATTTAAAATGTGAGGCGGAGGCGATGGGAGGGGAGGACATCAGAAATGGAGGAGTGTGGTGAGATGTGTGGAAGGACATCCTTGTCGCACTTAAACCACCACATTTGACTTGACTTCAGGACTTGTTTCATATAGGAAATCCCCTCAGAGCTAAGTTAACCTTCGGCATACAAATGACGATCATAATAGTGTGATTCCTCCCTTACTTTTCCCCCCTTCCTCATCTTCCCCCCTCCCCACATATTGCTAGCTTGCAATTCTGTCATGATATATAAAAAAAGTAATGTACAAAAAAGCCTCCCCCACATGAGTCTCACCTCCGTCAAGGGAGATGAGTTTCGCCTGTCATAAATATTTTCGCATCACTTCTCCTCCCCAAAAAAAAGACGACATTCATCCAAGTTTCTCACGGCTTTTTGCATGTGCAAGGCTCCAAAAGGGGGGTGTTGACGGGGATGTGCCTGGCCCGTTTTGGTGGTGGGTAATAACGAAAGTTTGTTGCTTTATTTACCTCCCACATCACCTTGTCCTCATATTATTCTGAGAGACTTCCCAGGGACAAGGGGGGAGAAAGTCTGGTTGATATTCTGCGGGAATTACGTGACCATAAATACAATGGGATTTGGTGATGGTGGAGGACATACAACAGGTGTATAGTATCTCCATAACAGGCCTCACACGGGTATTTACCACGTATTGAGTAACACCAGGAAACTCCCTCGTGTGAGTGGAATCAGGTAAGGAACGTATAATTCAGAATGGAATAGATATAAAAAAAAGTTCTGAGTTTGGAACTTTTTTGTTTGTGGTAATGAATTCTCATTCAAGTTCTCAGGGGAGCGTGTAAGGACTTGTAATTATAGCTCCCATAGTACTACTGATTGATGGGCTCCCATTTTTTTTCTTAGGGGGAGGGGAAGGAAAGGCATGTAGACGAACGAAATAACTTTCACTTTTACGCATCCCCTATCCCCGCCGTATCCAAGGATGGGGAGAATGTGTATTTCCACACCAACCATCAAGAGCAGACGAAGAGTATTTAGAGGAAGAAAAGGAGCGGGGGAGAGAATCTTTGTTGAACCGCCGGTGTCTTGTCACCAACCGACTTAATATATAAAACATACGGCTGTGCTACTGCTAAGAGCGGGAGGCGGCAAGGCACTCATATGAAACACACGGCACCACCACCAACATTTGTGGCATTGTGCGAGAGTGAAAAAAAAACAAATGTAATGTTTCACTGACAGAGAGCGAGAAGGAAAGTAACACAGTACACAAAAATATTACCACCACTACTATCACCACCCTTTTCTCTCTCTCATTGTCTCTCTCCTTTTCTCCTTGTCTCTCTCTCTCTTTCGCTCTTTGTCTCTCTTTCGTTCTTTGTCTCGCTTTCTATCCCTTTGTCTCTCTTCGTCTCTTTTATAACTCACTTACTCTATTACTGTTTCAGTCCCTTTCTCTCTCTCTCTTACTGTTTCTCCCTGTTTATTTTTTCTATTATTGTTTGTTTCTTTTTCCATACTATTTTTCTCTTTCTCTCTTCTTCTATAGTTTTTCTCCCTCTTTGTCACTATCTCGGTCTCTATCTGTCCCCTTTAGTCTTTCTCTGTCTCTACCTTTTTTCTCTCTTTGTCACTCTCTCGGTCTCTCTCTGTCCCTTTTGTCTCCCTGTGTCTCTATCTTTTTCTCTCTGTGTCTCTATCCTTGTCTCTCTGTGTATTTATCTGTGTCTCTCTCTGTGTCTCTATTTTTGTCTCTCTGTCTCTCTCTTTCTTCTCTTTGTCTGTCTCTCTTTTTCTCTTTCGCTTTGTCTCTGTTTGTCTCTCTCTTTCTCTTCGTCTCTCGCTTCTAACTCACTTTCTCTCCCTTTGACTGTTCTCCCTTTATATTTTCTCTCTATCTTACTGTTTTTCTCTTCATTTTTCTCTGTGATTGTTTCTCTGTTTCTTTTCTTCTGTTACTGGTTTACTTTTTCTCGCTCTCGGTTTCTCTCTTTATCGCTCGCTCTTACTTTCGCTCTTTATCAATCGCTCTCTTTCTGTCTCTCTTTCTTCTCCCTTTCTCTGTTTGTCTCTCATTTTATTGCTTACTCTCGCTTTCACTTTCCCTTTCTCGTGCGCTTTTTCTCCCAATGTCTCTCTTTCACTTTCTCTCTCAATTTTTTTTTCCTTTCCATTTTTCTTCTTGCTTTTCTCTATCTCCTCTTATCTGTTCTCTACACGCTTTTCGCACTATATCTCCTACTTTCGCCCACTCCAATTTCTCTGGGTTTCCCTACAAATTTGCTTCTACACACGTTTCTCTCGCCTTCTCTCTTACTTTCACTAACTCCACTTTTCCGTCGATTACACTTACCGTCTCTATCTCTCACTTTTCTCTGAATGCTTTCTCGCTCTCCCCTCGAATTGTAAGTATAAAATTTCCCTCTCTCTCCTCGCTGCTGTCTTCCTCACCCTGTGCCTGCCTTTCCTCCCGTCTCTCCTTTCACCGACTCTCCCAATCCCCGTCCGCCAACCACAATCACCCGATATTTCCAGGATTTTGGTTTAACCCTCTAAGCATGTTTATATATTAAAACCCGAAGAGTGCCGGCAACATCCCATGATGGCAGTAAGCCGGAAAGCCCCTGGTATATATGGGACTTCCTTCGCATCTACTATTCCCTTTCTCTCTCTCTTTCTCTCTCTCTCTCTCCCATTCTACATAGTGGAAGAGTGAGAGCGCTAAAGCGAGAGAGAGAGAGAGAAAAGGAAAAAATTCGGCAGTTCAAAAGTGAAAGTGAAATCGCAGTGCCACTACTATTATCAGTGTGAACGATTGCATTGAAAAACACCCTTGGAGAATGAAAAAAGGGATGTATACATATGTACGATGAGGAAATGGAGGGAGCGCCAAAGATAAAAAGGAAAGATACAAAAAAAAAAAGGTGGAGAAAAAAATAGGAATGTATCTCTCCCGTCCGGATCTTGCCAGGGAAAGTCCTTGAATCCTGGAAAGGTTTCGATTTGCCCCATATCCATAACAGGGAAGGAGACCAATTACTCAACTTAACGGTAGTTATAATTTAATGGAACTTTGCACAGTGGATGTGACTCTTTTTTTTATATATAGTGTATCGGTCTATATCTATGTACCTCCCAAGAAATCCAGGACGATGCGGCTTCACATAAAGGTTGACAAAGACCAACATTGGCGTAAAACTTGGCTACCGCATCTTTTTTTTCTCCTCATACTACTACTACTAACATGTACTCCTCCAAATCATGCAGGAGAAGGAGGAGGAGACGAGAGAAGAAAAAAAAACGGAGATGCATTCAGCACCGGGGCAAAAAAAAAAGTAGTGTGCAGGAGTCGCAAGAGCAATAGTAGTAGAAGTAATACGAGTTGAAAAGCCACAGTAATGGAGAGCCAGACTGGGACGTACATTTCAATGTTAGAGAAAGAGAAAGAGAGAGAGAGAGAAAGAATTTCTGCTCGAGTAGCTTCCAATTTATCGTCTCCTTCTTCCAACTATCACAACAAATATGATGTTTCACATATGACTAAGACATGTGGTTTATCGACATAGATGCGAACACCCCTCCGAAGTACATAGAGATTGCTCCAGCACACACTTTTCTTTTCTCTCTCCCTTCCCTTTCTTTGAGAACACAAGTCGCATAAACGGATGGCAGTCGTCAACAACCGGCCTTTTTTTCCTATTTTCTTTACTTGTTTTCTCTTCGGGAGAAAATAAAGGAAAGAAAGAAAAGTACGTACGCACTTTCACTTTCTCTCTCTCTCTCTTTTTCTACTCTCAACAACTCGCCAACGTACTTCCCGCTCCGGCTCCCGGTAGTAATAATAATAACTGGGTAGGAAAACACAAGAGCACATTTCTGGGAGGTACACCTTCCATTTACTGTGAGCACAGAAAAAACTGGGGATGCAAACAAAACAACCGGCATTTTTCAGAAATTATACTTTCTTTCCATCCAATCTTTACTTCTCAACCATTCTTTTCCATTCTTTATTCTGTCCTATATTTTCCTCTTCCCTATATTCTATAGATTTCTACGGATTTCTGTTCCTAGTACCTTTCATTCTAACTTTCTCCCTTTTATTTTTCCAGTCAATCGCTTCTTTGCTAATCTGTTTCCATTCTCTTCTCAATTTTTGTCGCTTTAGTTCCCTGTTTTCTGTATTTTTCCTCTTTTATCTTCATATATGTACATATTTTCTTTCTAATACTGGAGACATCTCTCTCCCTGTTCTAAATCTTCTTCTTTTGGATTTTTTTCTCTGTCTTGGTCATGTTTTATCTCTCTCTCTTTGTCTTCATTATCTGTGGGTACTCTCTCCCTTTTTCATTTTTATTATGTCCCTTCTCTTGTCGCCATTTTAATTTTCTTTCTCTCTTTCTTTTCGTCCTTTTCTTTTTTATTTGTGCTCTTTTCTTTATTGTTTGTCCTTTCTATTTTCTTAATTCTCCTTTGCTTAATCTTTACCCTTACTGTATCTTCCTGACTGATTTAGCCGTCTTTTTGCTTTATTTCATTTTCGTGTATATTCTCTTCATTATCTGTGCACTCCCTGCATTTCTTTGCTGTCTCTCCATTTAATTCCCATTGCTTTCTCTCGATTTGCTATTTTTTCTCCGCTTTCTTTTCTTTGCTTTCTCTCAATCTTAGTTTTATTTTTATTATTGCTCCTTCTTCACTTTCTGGTTTACTTACTTTTCTTTCTTCTCCCTTCCTTTTTTATTCTCATTTTTCTTCACTTTCTCCCTTCCGAATTTCATTTGCCTTTCATCTTCCATCTTTCTTCTCTTCGATTGTTTCTGACTACATTTGCCCTTCATCCCTTTTGCGATTGTCTTCTTTTCTCCCATCGCTCTATCTATTTCTATTCTTCATTGTCTCACCTTTTCCCTCCTACTTCGTCCTTGTGTATTTAGCTCTATTTCTCCCTTCCTTTCTCTCTCTTTCCTTCCCCTCTATTTTCTCTCTCTCCAGTCCAAATCTCTCTTTCGTCACCTCGAAATCACCAATCTTTCGCCTGACAATTGTTCCTCTCTCGTCCTTTTATCTCTCGCCCCTTTCTGTTCCCAATCCCCTCAGCCTCTCGCCTCTTCATTCTCCCCATCTCCTTTCATTCTGTCCCTTCTTTTTTTTCCATTGTCGGTACTCTCCCTCCCTTTCCCTGGCATCACCCCCTCTCCTTTATTTTTTCACCTTTCAAACCCTTCTCAACCTATTCTCCTATCCCCTCCGTCATCTCCTCGGCCTTCCTTCTTCTTTTTCTTTAGATTTTTTTATGATTATTTTTTTGGGGGGTTTCACCCCTTCAAACACAACCGCACTTTTACTGGTGCGGTGATATTGTCCCCACACAAGTCGTAAGCTACTATGTACATAGTAGTGACAAGAGGAACACACAGGAGTAACAATAGCAACAACTATTCCTATTACATTTCTACTTCCTTTTCGTCTCTTCCAGACGGTCGTCCTTCCCGTCTTCTCTCCCCCTTCTTTCCATCTGATAGGGACGCAGGTTGAAAATTTCCCCCTTCCGACCAAAAAGGAAGAGGGGATGGAGGGAAAAAAAAGAATTCCAGCACTCTAACTTACATGTGACATTGCATACTGATTGTCAACGATCCCATGGTCCATTTCCATCAATTCTGGTAAGAATCCAACTTTTTTACCATCTCTTTCCCTCTCTCTCTCTCTCTCTCTATTTCTTTCTCTCTCCCTCCTCGATAAATTGCGCTGCTGGCATTGGCAGCTTCAACATATGTCCCCCCTTACACTCCATCCACGTACTACTACATACAGTACACCAAGAAAAACGTTTCCTCGACCACTACAAGTTGGTTGGAAGTGCCACACCAGACTTTTTTTATAGGGGAAAGTATACCTATACATATCCAGGGGATTCAAGGTATACCCATACATATCCTCTCTTTCAGTGGCAGAATTCACGTAAACTCTTTTCCCCCCTTTTTTCTTTATAGAAGATGTCGTAATAGTAGTGGCGAGGAACATAGGTAAACATGGGAGGTATACTACTTGAATTCTCTCTTTCTCTCTCTCTCTCTCTCTCTCTCTGTCCCTTGTACACATTATTTACCCTTGCACTATCACCACCATGAAACCTCCATTGAAGCCAACTATTATGTAGCTTAAAAATCTTTTTTTAACGTACAATTTTTTTTCCACCACTTCCTCCTCTAAAATTTACGAAGGAGAGAAAGGAGAGGGGTGTTTGCTCATAGATCTTCTCACTACCACGTCCCGTCATAAGGGCATACAAAAGCCCCTGTACACATAAATTATTATTGAATCACGGGGTCCTCTCCTAGCCTTGAATTCCTGTACTCTCCCCCCTTTTTTTTTTATTATTCTAGCCTACTCCTCCATATTTCTGTTCAAAGCCTACCCATATACATATATGTACATATACGTATATGTACATATACATACATGTTCATATACGCATGGACATATGTATATTTACAGGTATAAAAGGCCAGGGAGACGTGAGTAGTTCCGAGATCCTCTGCACAACCTGCGTAATCATATTTCTGTGTAAATAATGGCGTATGTCGCCCACCCCTTCAAAGGTATTGTCTGCATCTACAATGGCAGACAATGGGAAATGCCGGTGAAAAGCCGACCTCCCACCTATTTATTTTATTATCACCATTTTTGTTTTACCATCCCCAAGGAATTTCTCCCCGAATTTGTAATTACATTTTTCAAATATAGCCGAGGCATATGCAAAGGGGGGGACAATAAAAATTTTACTATTGGAGGAAGTTCCCCTATACCAAGGTCCAAAGCTCCTTGGTATGAGAGGGTGCAAGGATATACGTATATGGGCCCAGAGAAAAATTGGAGGGAAAGTCTGTGTTCATGGCCATAATTAATCCTATGGCACACACTCCTCATTATGCAACGTTTTATTTTGAGGGGGGAGGAGGAGGTGGAAGGAAGGAGGAGTATACGCATTCAATTTATTCTTTAGAGGGGAATAGGAAGGAGGAGGATGAGGGGGTGAGGAGGGGTAAATAAGGGGTAATAAACGCACATATAAAGGTAGATACGCAGATGCCTTTATGGTAAATGGTGGGCGGAAAGGGAAGGGAAAAGATCCTGGCATGGTTTCAGCCATTTAAGTAATTACGTTAGATGTTACTCAAAAAAAAAGGTGAGGAGTTGAGAGCTTAAGTTAAACCAAAGAAATGTGCTCTTGAAGCCATATAATGTGCTAAGAGACTTGTGGTTTTAGTATGTTTTTTTCTCCCTTCTTTTTCCCCCCTTTCGTGTGAGGGAGGGGATGAAGATGAAGTTTTTGTGAGGAAGTCAAGATTTTATACCATCCCTTTAGATCCAAAGTAAGTGAACTATAAACTACACCTAACACCAAAATAATTTCGGTTAGCTTTCTCTCTCCCGTCCCTCTCTGTCTTTCTCTCCCTTCTGTCGACTCCCACGCTCTCCTTTTTATAGAGCTTCCCTTTTGCCCACCATTCTCTGGCCACACGAAAGCGGGTATCTCCTCAACCATCTTTGTTTGTACACGCTAAAGCCCGAGGAGCATTTTTTATTTAAGCTTTCACGCGCGTATCATCCTTTTTCATCACAACTTTCCCCACTTTCTCCCTCTCTCTCTATCTTTTTTTAAGTAAAAATGTTTAGTGCGTAAGTACACATACCCCCTTTTTTTTATTACTGGCACTAGAGCGTCTGATAATAATATTATGAAACATAAACTACAGTGGTTACTTCCCTCGGGGTAATCTCTTAAACGGGAGCAATTATAAACACTTATGACCATACTTTCCACCTCCATATTTTGAGGGGAAGGCCCAAGAACATGAGACTTGACCACGTGCCATCATGTAATGTACCAGCTGGTGGAGTGGAAAACAAATGAGAGTAACAAAAAAAAATGTAAAAAAAAATGGGCGAGAGAGAAGGAACTCTTAATTCGACCATGAGGAAGTCCTTTATACAGATTTAGCTTCCTCATGAATTAACTTTTACGACCAAAACGGAGTTGGAGCTTCTGGGGGAAAAGGGGTAAGGGAGGAAGCAAAAAAAGGAAGGAAGGGAAAAAAATAAGGAAGAAGAAGTAGAGGCAGAACCAATGACATTTTATGGGGGTCCTGTGTATGCGTTCCACCAAATGATGGCAAAGACTGCCGAATCGGAAGTCGACTATGTAAGGACTAAAAGATAAGATAACAACAAATGATGAGCGCTAACATGATTAAGCGCTATTACTTTTACTTTCCACCCATACACACAGGGCCAGGAAAAAAAATTCAACTCCGGTACTCTCTATACACGTATATGGAGGTGAAATAGTGGATAAATACGATGGGTGGTACATGTATGGAGGGACATTACCCTCACTTTGAAACCAACCAAGCCTTAAAGAATAAGAGGGAGTGTAAGGGGTAGGACTGTGAAAAGAAAAAAAAAAGAAATTGGGAGCAAAAAGTCACTAAGGTGCACGGTTGGGGAATTTCTTGGGACAAGTTACACACTACTCAGCATTATTACCGCCGGCATCGTAGTATGTCTTCGCTTATTGGGACGTCCGTAAATACATAACTTGTTAACCTTCGCTCTCTCCTTCTTGTTCTCCCATTTACTTTTTTTTTCTTTTACAATTTTCTCTTTTAGATTCTCTTTGTGAGATTTTATCACTTTCTCCCTGTGCCTGCAGCTTTTTCACACTTTCTCGGTCTCTCATTCTTCATTTCTTTCATTTTATATCGATTCACCTTTTTTTTACTTTCTGTATTTCCCACGGACTTTCACTTTCTATCTCCCTTTATTTCACTTCTTCTGACATTCACTTTCTTTGTCCATTTGGTATACTTTATCTATCCATCTCTCCCTCTCATTTTCGCCAATTTTCTGAAGCTTTCCTTTATCGTGAACAATTTCGACTCTTGCTTTCGCTTTTTTATCCACCCTCGCTTTCTCCTTATTTTTCTCTTTCGTTCTCTCTTTACTTTGCAGGTCTAGCTTTCTCTTTATTTTTCTCTTTCGTTCTCTCTTTGTTTTGCAGGCCTCGCTTTCTCTTTATTTTTATCTTTCGTTCTCTCTGTATTTTGCAGGCCTAGCTTTCTCTTTATTTTTCTCTTTAATTTTCATTTTACAGTCTTGCTTTCTATTTTTTGCAGCCTCGCTTTCTCTTTATGTTTTCTTTCGTTTTTATTTTGCAGCCTCGCTTTCTCTTTATCCTGATTCCGCTTTGAGTTTATTTTGCAGCCTCCCTTTCTACTTATTCTGCTGGCATGCTCTCTCTTTTTTCCACCCTCATTTTTTCTCTTTTTCTTGCGTTCGCTCTATATTTTTCAGTCTTGCTTTCTCTTTAAATTGCAGTCTCGATTTCTAATTATTCTGCTGTATTGTCTTCTATTTATGCTGCAGTCTCGTTTTCGCTTTAATCTGCCGCCTTATTTTCTCTCTATTTTGCACCCTTGCCTTCTTCTTAGTTTTTTCCTTTGGTTTCTCTTTCCCCTCCGGCGCTTTGTCCTCAAATTTCTATTAATTTTCCAAGCGTTATTTCTCTCGCGGATGCTTCTGTTTACTTTCTCTTGTTTCCTACCTATTTTATTTACTTTTTCGAACTTTTGATAACTCGTTCTGTGCCTGCATTTCTTCAGCTTCTACGACTTTTTCTCATATATTGTTCCTTCTTCACCTTTTCTGGGGATATTTATCAGTCTCTTTCTCCTTCTCCAGCTCAATCTCGGTGTTGCCCAAATGTTTTCGCTTGTGGGTGGTAGTGCAAAGGGAGAGAAATGGTGGAAGATATGGGAGGGCGAATGGTAAGTAAATTGATCGAAAGAAATGTGCGAAAGAGCTACCGGTGCCACGTAATAATGGGAGGGCACCAAGAATTAAAGGAAGGGGGACATCGTCCCATACCACACAATCTTCTCTGAAAACGGGAACAACAACATCTCGACTATATCGGGTGAAGAAAATTGTAGATAAGAATCTCCCTCTATATATTACTATATATTATACCTGCCTACGTATAAACGATTTATGTACGTGAGACCACTCACATAAAAACCACACATACACACTCCCATCCATGGATCCGAAGAAAAAAAAAATAGGAGGGGGAAAAGGAAGGGAGAGAAAATATTACATATATCAAGAGAAATAGAAAGGGGAAAGGAGGAGGGGAAGAAGTGAAGAAAATGGCGTTTGACAAAGGTAACTTTAACAAATTCAATGGTTTGAGGCGGGGAAGACACCCAAATGTGATGGGTATTTAATGGAACAAATCCTTGGAGAGTCCAACTGAAAACACACACACAATGTTCATACAAGTGTAAGTGATATAAGAGCATTTTGCGATTGCGTAAATGGTCAGGACCCAGTAATAGAACACCCTCTGTGACTTCTACCAGGATGGTATGGACAGCCACATACATACATATGTACATATCTATGTGTCTGTACATACGTGTATAGAAGTATACGCACGCTTTATTTTCTTCGTCCGCCAACTTCTTGGGGAGAGAAACTGTATAAAGGAAGGCAACACTCATTTCTTTCAAAAAATATAAAAAAAAGGAGCAAAAGAAGAAGAAAACCCCGGCAGCATCTTCGACGATGTAACAACAAACCGTTGTATCCCTAAATTGTGGCAGGAGTGAAAGCGTGAGAGAGAGAGGCCGAAGTGTTGAGTAACAAGAGCGAAAAGAGAGGGACCAGAAAAAAAAAAGAAACGAGTCGATGACTACCAAGTGTGTGAGGAAGAAATAGAGAGATAGAGAGAGCGGCAGAGAGAAATTGAGAAAGAAAGAGAGAGACAGAGAGAGAAAGAGAGAGAAAGAGAGAGAAAGAGAGAGAAAGAGAGAGAAAGAGAGAGAAAGAGA
>JAQGBT010004234.1:0-17134 GCA_034698585.1 Disparrhopalites patrizii | reverse complement strand
AAAATATTGGGAGAAAGTTTTGGGAAAATATTGGGAGAAAGTTTTGGAAAAATACTGGAAGAAAGTTTTGGAAAAATATTGGAAGAAAGTTTTGGAAAAATATTGGGAGAACGTTTTGAAAAAATATTGGCCAATCAGTTTTGCGGAGAATTTTGGTCAATCAGTTTTGGAAAAATTTTGGCCAATCAATTTGAGAATTTCTTTTTACAAACTGGAATTTGCGTCCGTTTTCTTACTTGACATAGTATGAAGGCATGGAAAAGTGAAGACATATGCAGGACCGAGGACTTTGATTGTTCCGCAAAGCCCGTCATAATGACATGGACGTGGTCCGCCACGTGACAAGAGGCCTCCAGAGGAATCGGGATGCAGCTGGTAGTGGCAGCGGGGCCGAACATGGCCGTGTGGGTGAGTGAGCCCAAAAGGAGCCAGGAAAGAACCCGAATGTGGGACACGCAATCCAAGAATTCTTTTGGTCTATCAACATCAAGAATGCCGTTATAATTGTTACAATTGTTATACCATTTAATTTGAATAATACCGCAAAAATATTTGTTTACCCTGGCACTAAATTAATATAGTTTTTTTTACCCTTGTTGAATCGCTGAGGGCGGATTGTACAACCACGGCAAATATCGACCCAGGTTCCGGTTCTCCCTGCTATTTCCCCGGGATAATTCCAGGGCAATGAACTGCGAAATCCCTCCCTTAATCACTCCCCCCAACGTGTCCTCGTTCATCCCACATCCTATTCCTTTGTAATTACTCTGGAAGACAAAAGGCGCAAGCGAATGAATGTAACGGGAACACTAATTTAATTAATTTAATAATAATGATGTAAAACATGGCATTTTACTGTTTCCTTCTTTCTTTTATGATATCGTAAAATCTCGGGAGATTTCTGTGATCAGAAGCATTTTGAGGATGTATTACTTACCTTAATTTTACTTAATGAATGGAAGTCTGCCAGAAACTCGATGGAATCCGTTAAATGCTGTCTCATGCACTCCGCCGCACTCGTACTTAGGCTGCTCACCGAGTCCGTGCTCAGTTTCGGGAAATCCTCCACGTACACATATGGCGCCAAAGATCCACCGGCGTCCTTTTAATTTTAAAAATTCGTTCATTTTAATTTTAAAAATTCGTTCATTTTAAATTTAAAAATTCGTTCATTTTAATTTCAAAAATTCGTTCATTTTAATTTCAAAAATTCGTTCATTTTAATTTTTAAAATTCGTTCATTTTAATTTTAAAAATTCGTTCATTTTAATTTTAAAAATTCGTACATTTTAATTTTAAAAATTCGTTCATTTTAATTTTAAAAATTCGTTCATTTTAATTTTAAAAATGTATTTTTACGGGAAGGAACCATAGATCAAAATGAATTCATTTAATTTAGTTTTACCTGAAGAATGAATGTGACCAACATCAAGAAATTTTCATCCGGGATATTCGTCTTAAATTTCAAGGCCTGAACCAATTCGTACACGGCGATGCGAGTGAGAAGCAATTTTTCTCTCTCCTACACAGAAATCAGTACAAGTCCTTACATTTATTTTGCTATTCCGGGGTCCGATTTTTTGCAATGCAACAACTTTTTGCAATTTATTTGCAATTAACAATGTGGATATTATGTTATTTTTATGTACGATTGTCTCTGCACTTACTCGCATGAAACCTCGATGGCAAAGGTGACAGAGCTCCACCAGAGCCGAGTACTTGAGCACGCTGTTCTGGAGCACCAAGCTAATGATTTTGGAGAATGGATCCAAAATTCCCTGGGGCAAAAAAAAAAAACATAATTTAATTTTATGTAATTGCACAAGATTTTTTTTTGAGGACGTCAAATGATAAATCTAGACGCAAGATTCGTAAAATCACCTTGTAGGCGCTGATTCCAGGAAGTCGCATCATGCAGGACATCATTCGTAACAAGCCATCCATGCCCTGCGGCGGCTGGATAAAAGGTACCATTTTTCTCAGGAAAGTCTCGCACAAGGGAATCACATTACTCCAGGTAGACGAAGCTGCTTCCAGTGGCAAGCATTCCAGGTAAATACCAATGTTGTCCACAATTGGGTTCATCGTGTCCATGAGTAGAGTCTTCCTCTCATTCAAAGTCTGTAGATTCATTCGCAATTAAATTTTTTCGCAATTAAATTTTAGTGCGTATATTTTCGAATTATTTTTAGATTTCCGTTTCTCTTCCGTCATAAGAGATTATTGCATCAATTAGCTTCAAATATGTACCTCAAACAAAAGCTGTAGGGGAGCTACAGGATTGAGTTCGTTGAAATCGGTCAGAGCAAATGAGATGGCTTTGAAGATTTCCGTTTTTATTCGCTCTAAAATGTACGAAGAATTTGTTAAATATAAGAATGATAGCGTAAATGAAAAATATTTAGAAAAAAAAAACAATTATTTAAATGAAATGCAATGAAAGTTCTGTAAATTTCATCGGTTTTACCAGGAAATCTGGTCTGGAAAAGTTGCATGAAGACCCCAAAGGGAGCCAGCTGGTGTAGGACACACCGAAGGAATTGATGAGCCACCCGATTCACACTGGTTGGGACATACAAATTGCATTCAGCTTGCCAGGGATATAATGGCTTTAGAGCTAATTTTGTAGCACATTTGAGGATGTCCGGCATGAAAGGGGCGGCCAAAGCGGGTTCCTTGTGAATGAAAGTCTCCAGAGCCACAATGCACAAGCCGAGCTCTTCATTTCCATACACTTCGAAAATGGCCCCGCAGTCACTACATCGATCCTGGACCGTCTCATCCCCGATGCGGAGGTAACTCTGCTTGTAATTGTAGTCTCGCCTCACCGATTCCAATTGTCTGAAAATTTTTTTTAAACGTTTTCATACGAAAATGAAACTGGATATTCCAAGTATAGAATACTAGACGTTTTTCGCGATTATTTGAACATTGAAAATAATTAAAGGTCACGCAAATTAAGTCCGAAAACCTACACGAATCCCACGGATTTCGACTCCTGCCTCCCGGAGTCCACGGAGGGCCTGCTTTCAAAAACGGTGTTGTCCAACGGCGTGTCGAACACGCAAGGTTGCTTTACCAATTTTTTCGGGGAGGACGATTTGATACTCTGTAATTGGCATGTCAAATTTATTGTAGTTATACATGTAAGCAAAAAATTTGTATGGCTAAGTTTTGATTTATAATCAAGGAATGGCATCCGAAAATATATGGATGAAAATTCGAATTAAAATAGTGTTTTTTCCTAATTATTAATATCAATTTGAATTTCGGATATTCAATATAAGTATATAAATTCTAATTCCGACACAATTTTATTCAACTACTCAGGTGTATGAATACGTATTCCAATACTTTTCGAACATCCACTTATAAAAATTTATTTGTAATGCATTCTGGCATAGTTTATAGCCTGTGATAAACGCAAAATCAGTAAAACAAATTATAAATTGACTCCGCCAACTCTTATGTCTGAAAAAATCGAAGTACTTACAGAAGAAATAGCTATATTAATCTTGTCAATTGGAAAAACACCGTTACAATACCTTGATTTGCAAAAAAAAAACCTGCTCGAAGGCGGGAATTAACAGCATACTAAAGGGATTTTCGAATACCAGTAAAGTATATTGGAATCTAAATGTCAAGTTTTGAATATGAATTTGAATTTCTGATATATCTGTAATATAAATTCCAATTAAAATATGGATACTAATTCCGATTAAAATACTGAAAAATATGAATATAATTCCGATTAAAATACAGAAAAATATGCATATAATTCCGATTAAAATACTGAAAAATATGAATATAATTCCGATTAAAATGCTGAAAAATGTTGTTACAATTCCGATTAAAATGCTGAAAAATATTGTTACAATTCCGATTAAAGTGCTGAAAAATATGAATATAATTCGAGTACCAATTCAGATGTTATTCCGTGTTTATAATCTCTATTGATCTTTCTAATAATTAACGTCAATAATTAGGATTCTTTACATCTGTTTTGTAAAGTATTTTCGGAGGTTCCACTGCCACCGCAGAGGCACTGGCTTGAACGATCGCTGATGAGGCTTCCCCCAAAGACAATAATCTCTCAACCGGCGGGCGTTCCAAGCAGGATGGCTCAATTGGAGCATTAAATGTAAATCGATCCGTGGAGCAGCTGTTGTCTACCCGCACCGTTGGCCCTAAAATTATTAAAAGCAACCACTTATAGACATAAAAAAAATTCCTAACGAAAGTTTTAATCGCGGTTGTGCCTCCGAAATGATATTAAATGTGACTTAAAAAATAATTGCGCCATAAAGAAAAAAATGGGTGAAATTATTACTATTATTATTAGCTATTACCAATTGTAATCATGTCCATTCTAGACATGGGCGATTCCGGACTCTCATACGGACTATTGCTGGTGCTCCTCACCAAGTGCTTTACAGTCGGACTGAGAGGAGGAGGATTAAATCCGACAGGTAATAACCGTTCCAGGGGCGGCGCCTGGATTTTGGCGATTTGAAACGCTGCCTGGACACTCAATTGCCAGGGAAAATCCGGGGCCTTGAAAATCGTACTGGTTTTACTCCCACTGCTGGAGCTCGTCACGGACGAGGATGAGCGGGCATCCGGCTCAATGACGGGAGTCCTCTCAAGGGGAACTACGGGGAGGGGCCCTCCACCCAGGGGAACTAATACCCTCGTCCCACTCGGCCCAGCAATTGGCTGCACAACCCTGGCGGATTCCGACTGAACCACCGTTTGAAAGGTATGAAGGCCTTCCACAGTTTGGAAGGACTCCGCCGAGGGAATCGCCTGGACTTGATGAATTGCCGCTTGGACGGGGACCAACTCCGCCGTCTCCATGAGTAAGTCTCGGCAGGAGCCCTGTCGTGGATATTTTTAATTAATCATCCGAATTAATTTTTCTCCAAATTTTTCCCTTAAATTATTTTAAGTGGGTAAATTCCATTTCTTCAGCGAAAGAACCCGTGTCGGAATTTCTGGGCCAAACTTCTTCAGTTGATAGCTTCTAGCGTCGGAAATCATAATATTTTTATTCAGTTATGTTTTTACCGTATTTATTTACTGTATTTTTATTCAGTATGTTTTTACCGTATTTTTTACTGTATTTTTAGTCTGTATGTTTTTACCATATTTTTTTACTGTATTTTTATTCAGTATGTTTTTACCGTATTTTTTTACTGTATTTTTAGTCTGTATGTTTTTACCATATTTTTTTACTGTATTTTTATTCAGTATGTTTTTACCGTATTTTTTTACTGTATTTTTAGTCTGTATGTTTTTACCATATTTTTTTACTGTATTTTTAGTGTGTATGCTTTTACCGTATTTTTTTAATGTACCTATCTATTTTTAGTCTGTATGCTTTTACCGTATTTTTTTAATGTATCTATTTTTAGTCTGTATGTTTTTATCGTATTTTTTTACTGTATTTTTAGTCTGTATATTTTTATCGTATTTTTTACTGTATTTTTAGTCTGTATATTTTTACTGTATTTTTATTCTGTATGTTTTTACTGTATTTTTATTCTGTATGTTTTTACTGTATTTTTATTCTGTATGTTTTTGCCGTATTTTTTTACTGTATTTTTATTCTGTATGTTTTTGCCGTATTTTTTTACTGTATTTTTATTCTGTATGTTTTTGCCGTATTTTTGTACTGTATTTTTTACTGTATTTTTATTCTGTACTTTTTTACTGTATTTTTTACTATGTTTTTTTACTGTACTTTTTTGGTCGCGAATACGCAATCTTTGCGTTAGTTTTTGGCAAACGAAGGAAAAAATTGAGAAAAACAAATGGATCTACACAATTTGGTTTAGCATGCTCTCGCCGAGTTTCACGAAAATCCAATCATTAGCGAACGAACGGCAACCTAAACAGCGAAAAAACCCCCGTTTTTGGCGATTTTCCGGCGAACCGAGATCAAAATCCGGAAAATCAAAAAATTGGGTCTAGATCATTCTGTTTTACGTGCCCTCGCCGAATTTCATCAAAATCCAATGATTAGCGGCTGTGCCCCAGTCAAAACGGAGCCAAAACGGCGAAAAAGTGCAAAATGCTACGGTGTCCCTTGTGGTGGTCACAGAGTGACTGAATAAAAATATTATGATTTCCTACGCTAGGGGCTATCAGATGACAAAGTTTGGTCGAAAAATTCCGACATGAGTTCTTTCGCCGGAGAAATGGAATTTACCTACTTTCTCCCTTTCAATCTTAAATTAAAATTAAATTTTCAATCTTAAATTAAATTTTCAATCGTAAATTAAAATTAAATTTTCAATCGTAAATTAAAATTAAATTTTCAATCTTAAATTAAAATTAAATTAAAATGAACTAAAAACGTTAGAATTATGGTTGAATTCCTACCGTATCTTCCAGTGACCCTTGACTTTTGGGTGACTCCGGGATGGCAGCTAGTTCGGATGGCTCAACTTCGTCGGTCTCCGTGGAGGACAGCATTTCAAAGGTCTCCACAACGGGCTGGACCTCCCGCCTCGTCGTGGTAATTGTCCTCCCCGCCACTGTGCTTGGTCCAGGCCTCATGGCGGAGCTGGTTGGGACATTCTTCCGGAATTGATGTTCCCGGGTAGATGTCAATGCCGGAGATGTGACATGGACCGTCGTGGTGGCTACAACTGGAGTCATCGGTGGAGTATCATGCTCCACGATGTGCTCCAAATCCCCTGTATTCAGGGTTGCTTGGCTCATATCTTGAATAAGGTAGGTAAACATTTATATCTTCTCATTGCAATCTTTTTTTTTCTCTCAATGAAGATGGCACCATTTTTTGGGGGGAAAAAATAAGTACCAGTCACTTCAAAGATCAACTCTGTTCGATTCACTTCAGACGTGGGACACGTATTTTTGTTTTGGTTTCCAAAATACAGCAAATTATTTGTCCAAAAATACAAAAAGCCACTCCAAAAGAGGCTGGTTTACTCTATTACTTTGAGCGTAAAAGGCTGTGTGTATATAGTACGGCCCCTAAGGCAATTAATTACCCCATTCAGGATGGGAGAAGCTAATTACGTACAATCAATATGGTACATTTCCACAATTCCTGCCAATCTATTGCAATGAAAATTTATAAAAACAAACCGACCCTAAACACCGATACAAGCATCAAATACATCAACATTTCTTTTTTCAAACTATTATATTTTACTAGAGGACGTTTGAAAAAAACCTCTGGAGCGCTGCGCGGAGTCATCCATGACTAATGTCGTCGGCAGGGGGCGACAGGTGTGCTCCACGTGACTCAATGTATTCAGCACAATCCGAATCACCGTCTGAATCTGGGAGGACCAGGGATTCATGGTGTATTCGTACTGTTAAAACGCCCCAAAAGAAATGATTAATTAGTAATTTTTAAAATGAAATTAAACTTAATTAAATTGAAATTAAATGGATATTAAATTAAATTAAATAGAAATTAAATTGATATTAAATTAATATTAAATTGATATTAAATTAAATTGAAATTAAATTACATTGAAATTAAATTCAATTGAAATTAAATTAAATTGAAATGAAATGAAATTCAATTAAATTGAAATTAAATTTAATTAAATTGAAATTAAAAATTAAATTGAAATTAAATTAAATTTATAATTAGGCACCTATATTTTTTTATACTTATTAACAGCGCTGACAAAAACCGCGCGACAATTTGAAAGTACCTTATAGAGGATGACAATGAGCGCGGACAGCCAGTAGCGCCGGACGTGCTTCTCAATAAGCCAGAGGGAATAGTGTGGATACATATAAGTGCTAATGACCCGGTTGCCCACGATCCGATTGGGCGCGGCGCAGTACTGGAGAATGGTGAGTGCGTTGGAGAGTAAATGTTGTCCCACATCGAAATTCTGATCCATGACTTGGGGCAGATTGCTGAGGAAGGAATTGAAGACCGTGCTCGCCCGAAGTCGTCCTGGAGTCAAAAAGAAGGATCTCTCCGTGGAGTTGTAGCCCAACAAATTTGTGATGTGACGCAAGACGGCCAGTTGAGTCCGGGCTAGTGGCTTATTATCGCTAGGAATAGACTAAATTAATTTATAGACAATTTTTAATATACTTTTATATTTTATATATATATATGTTTATATTTTTTATATAGGTATATATTAATTTTTAATTATGGAAATCAAATCAGACATAATTTAATTGATATAATTACCCCGCGGCTGTATCTGGACAAGAATTGCATGAATAGAAAGACGAGGAGATGAAGCGTGTCTCGATCACTCTCCTCGAAATCCACGATCTTGTGGAATAAATTCATCAAGTAGATCTCGTCCATTTGGAGGATGCTGTGGATTTGTCCATCTGGAATCGTTTTTTTTAAATGATCGTTCACATGTTTGTACATGGCTACGGATTAAATATGTTTTAATTTTTAAGTAATTTAATTATGCTTAATTTTTTCGTACCCAAACCGTGCTTAGAGCCCTTGCGCTTCAATACAGGAGCGGAAGATTGACGGGTGTAGTACTTTTCCTTCTCTGGATAAATATATATGGGAATTATTTAATTATATATACATACATAATTTAATGTTAAATCGTTAAACGTCCTCAAATGTGCGTTATATGTGTCAAAAATTGTTTTGAGAACGAATATAAATAAATATATTAATAAATTAAAAATTTGTTTGTTCCGTAACAATTTTTCTAACCTTTACCTCCAGGCTTGAAATTGAAGAAAGCTGGAGCGGACATGGTTCTTTTGTACGGCCATTTCTTCCCCAAGCTGGAGGACAACGTCTTCTGTTGAGTCCCAGCAGCCTGCGGCAATTCACTCTTGTACAAACCATCCTGAACCCGATTCAACTTCCTCACGAAGTGCTCCATCGAGATGTCATATGTGCGTTGATCTGCAGAGGATACATTAATTAAGAATTTTTAAGTAAGAATTATTATATTTCATAATTACCTTCCATAAATTAAGAAGGCAATAGAGAGAAAGAGGTCATAAGCCAGAATTGCTGAGAAATGTACGTTTTTTCACCTTTAATCCTATCCATGCCTTTGACAAATACAATTTCTCCACTTCTCTCCAGCATGAGCTGAGCTTCGATGAAGAGGGTGTCAAAGCAATTGAGGAAGAAATCCCATCGGAGGATCTTCCGGTCCGACACGGAATTGAGGAGGAGGTAGAGTGACTGGAGAATCACGGGGCGGTCAATTATCACCGTGTCAAACTGAGACTCCAGGCAATAAAGCAGGCTCTGGAAAAATATTATTCATAACATTTATTACCGAAATAATTGTAGAAAGTTAATAGAAATAATTTATCTGCCAGATCAAAAAATTATGGATACAATTCTTCGGGGAATGTGTCCAGGCGACTTTTTCGGAATTGCATCGATTTCGAATGGAGGAATAAGTCTTTTGAGTGTTACCTGCATCGCTGTATCGTGAATCGTCCCCAAATACAGGGCTGTACGCTGAGCCACAGCTACATGAGGATCGTCCAAGGACGAGATTGCGTAGCAAAATGCATTGGACAATGCCGTTTGTAAAGACTGACTATTTCTCACGGGATGAGCGTCCATGAATCTGGTCACGGTGATTACTCTTTCCACTGTTGGATACGAATTAATTATCGTGATTTTTAATTGTAATTTAACTGATTTTATTGGAGATTACTGGATGTTGCAATAATTTTGCAAATTTTGAAGCATTTTGCAATTTTCCAAGCGTTTTATAATTTTCCAAGCATTTTGCAATTCCAAGTATTTTGCAATTCTCCAAGCGTTTTGTAATTTTCCAAGCATTTGCAATTTTCCAAGTATTTTGCAATTCTCAAAGCATTTTGCAATTCTCCAAACACTTAGCAATTTTCCAAGCATTTTACAATTTTGGAATCGAAATTTTGTCTTATTAACTTATAAATATTAAAATTACCGGCGGTAAAACGAACTCTCCAATCTGGACTATGAAAGTCCTCCTCAATCTGCTTCCAGAAGACATCCGCTCCAATAGGGAGAGTGATACAATGTAATAGAATCGGCACGGCTTGCTCACAAATTTGACTGTATTCGGCGTCCATAAGTTCCCACATACTGGATTTAGTAAACCATTTTAGTACATAGTAAGATTAACATCTATTTGAATATGTTTTCATTAACCCTCAAAATTTTGTACAATTATACTTTTTAATCAGCAAATTCTCCTGACACCAGATTAAAAATCCGCGATGATCCTTCGCCGCCTTCTGCATTACTTCCCCGTGGAGAAAGAGGATCTTCAAGCACTTGAGAAGGTGATACATAAGCTCAGCATCCTCTTCTTCTGGAATTTTCTGCAAAGGGGAAGAAAATGAACATCCATGAATCGTATTATTGGAGGAAATAATCATTTTTTTCCAGAAGATATATTGACCACATCGCTGATTTTTTGCAGAGATGGTTTTGCCCCAGAAGATGTACCTTCAGAAGTTCGTAGGTGAACTGGAGATGGGGAGGAAGTTCATCAATACAAAATTTAAATCTCCCTACACTTGTCATCCAGAAATCTTTCCCGGATTCCTCCAGTTTCTCTTCGCCCTCACCCACGAGCGTGGCGGAAGCAACATGAGCTGTAGCGCTGGCTGTAAAAATTGGATACCATTTTTTTAAATTGTATATACAAAATCCAAACGATAGTTAATTGGATATAACAGTGCAAGTAAATATTGCGGGAATCCGGTCAGGGCCAAATGGTCAACTTTTAGGTCATCGTCCACTGCACATACCTGTATCCGATTCCGTTATGGTCACAGCTCTGGCGACGGCCTTAACAATTTTCTCCGATGGCATAATGGGCGCCAGGTCAAGTTCGGACACTGTTTCCACCGTGGCAGTTAAAATCTGCACACACACAGGAAGTATTCGTAACGTTCAGTGAATTGTTCAAGAGTTTAAATCCAATGGAATGAATATATGTGTTAGTAGGAGTGTTAATATAACCTGGTGAAAAAAATTCACCTGCGGCATGTTCACAATAATTCCTTCTAATCCCATGCTCTCAGATTTAGGTGAAACCGAAGGTTTTGTATCAACTTTCACATCCAATTTTCTCTCCATTTCGGGGAAGATTTTGCTCCCGAACTCACCGTCTGGGCTCAAAACAATCTGTATCATCAAATTGAGACAATAAAAAAACATTGTAACGTTAATTAGTACATCTGTACTTAAACATTTGGAATTAGACTCTTGAAATTTTGACTGTGTTTGTAAATTATGTAGTGAGGTCAGCGAAAAATGGTGTGCCATATACATCAGGCTCAACGCTGGGCTTCTCCGCCGCCAACTTCTGGATAATCTCCAGGGCCAATTGATACCATAAGACGGACATCTCACAGAATTGACACTCCGTATTTCGTTGACAAGTGTGCTTTCCTGGCCAGGGCATTGCCACCATGTTATGGAGCAATATCATCGCATCCTTGGCCACCAAGGTTTGGAGACCTTTATGTTGCTCTACATCCTGCAGCTCTAGCTGCGATGTACAAATTTGGTTAAATATTGTCATGGAAGCCTTTTTTTCCGTAATTATTTTTGTATAGGTTTAAGTTTACCTGCTTAAGAATTATGTCCAGCATAAAAATGAAGGAGGACAGCATTAATTCACTGTCCGTCTGCTGTTCCGTGTGCAGAGCCACATTTTCCTCTTCGTCCGACAAGGACGAGGCATTTCGGGAATCGTCCTGGCAGATGGCGGCTACAAATCAGTTTTAATTGTAATATTTAGAAAATAATTGTTTTTAAACACACGCTTTTGATGTAAAACAACGCCACGTATTTCTTTTTAATGCTTGCTTTAATATCTTACAAATAACGTCCTTGGCGTCAGTGGAAACACTCCCTCGTTTAGGAATTTTTTCCATGGGTTTTGGTCGAATTCCTTCTCGGAAGACAGAGAATATGAAGTAGAGGGGAATAACGATTTCCAGCTTGGACAACACCTGTAGAAAGTAATAAATTCAATGTTTTTTGAACGAGGAGTTTCCTATAGGATTCAATTTTAAATTTCCCGAAAAAAGTGCGGATTATTTTGTTATAAATTATTTAATTTTTTTTTTTAAACATTTGGATGTATCGATAAAAACGTTGCTTGTGTACCTGCAGCCACCGCAGGGCTTGCTCCTTGACCTTGTGAGAAGTCTGGTGAAATCTCACTGCAATGAAGTGGTACATTTGCCTGGCATCGAAGCCCAATGGATTCATCTCGGGATCCATGACTTTGCTATTTTAAAATAAAAAATTAACGGCAATTATTACCGGGAAGTAACGATAGTACCTTAAGATATGTAAATATGATTTTTTACCTAAGAATAACCTTAAGGTCCGACATTTCCTCCTCAGGGACTTCGGACGCCATGGCCTCCATCCAATTTGGCATGATCTGACTCCAAATATCCGGAGTTATAACTTCGTAGGGCACCAGGCAAAATAGACGATTGAAACCCTCTCGTAAATGAAATGTCCTGGACGAAATGACATCCCAGTGACCTCCCACCCGAGCGAATTCTGGTGGGTGAGGGAGGAGGCAGGAGACGAAGGTCTCGAAATTATTTTTCACCACCTTCCGAAGCCAAGGACAGACCACGTCGCTCTTAAGTCGTTCCAAGGAGTTGGCATTTGGATCTGTTTCCAATCAAATTAAATTCATTAAATAAGGTTTATTCACCCAAAAATGCGTTTAGATGTTAGGAACTTCTGGGTGAAAAGCATACCATCTCCCAAATACGCCGTCGTGTTAAACCATTGGAAGAGCACGGACAACAAGCGTCCTAGAACGTCATTGGGCAATTTGTCATCGGGACTGAAATAGCCAATTAGGAGCCACATTCCATATCGGCCCATCAACCTCCGTTCATCGGGTGGAATTGGATCCGTGAATTCTCCATCCGTGAACAATCTCATTCGCGTTTGTTGATCGACAATGTCTTTTGCCCCTCCTCGTGTGCTCAGAGGCTCAGCTTCCAGGAGCAAGCTGTGTGAAAAAAATATCAAATTATTACATACTTTATAATTGGTAATGACAAAAAAAGGATGTAAAATTGTGTATGACATCATGACATGTTCCGACGTATCGAAGCATCAATTTCGTCAAAAATTGTATTAATTAATTCAATTAAAACTGCACATTGTACAATTCCGATGAGGAAATACATTTGCACTTCAAAGAGAAATTTAATATTAATAATAATAATAACAAAGTTAATACCTAACAATTGACTCCACCTCGTAATTAAATAATTCAATTTCCCCTTTCACCGGACTTTGGAGGCAAAGATGAAAAACGTGGTCAACGCCTCGGCGATTGTTGTGCCGGATAGAATGACACTGAGAACAATACCGCATCGGCCGATTTCCGTTGTAGCTGGCACATTCGGCCGAGAAGCAAAAGGCAGCCACGGATTTATCTTGAGAACGGCAATTCTGCAAGGTGTCACAATGACATTTTCGTTAGCATAATTCCCCCATCTTTTTATTTACGCACTTTATTTCCCGCGATCGTGGTGACATCTGCAGATTGCTAGAAGTTGGCATGCAAATGGTGTATTTTTACCAATTTGTTTTCGCAGGTCATAGAAATTTGCTGGACCGGCAGAAGAACATCGTACATGTGCTCAATGGCCGCGGGCTGCTCATGCTGGAGCCGGGTCGTGCACTCTTGGCACAAAAAAAGTGGTGGAGCGTTTTCCGGGGCGAGAGACACGCCGATGGAATGGTCCAGACAAACCTTCACAGCGTCCGCGTTACCCGCCGCGTTATTGACACTGCACATCTCACTCTTACAAGTAGGAACTCTCCAACCTTTTTAGAAGAACAGTTTTTTTTAAACACAACAGTTACCTAATATGCTAATCGTTAATTTAGAATTTGCATAAGGTCAAGTCAAAATAAAATCCTACCATTAAATTTGAAATTGATGCTTCTCCTGTCGTACAAAGTGGGGTTTAGATGTGGCCAGTAGTATACCAGCAAATTAATGGCCACATTTCGAGCCTCTAGAGTTCCGTAGGCGATGACACAGAACACATCCTTCACTGCGTCCCGCTTGTAGCTCATTACACATTCCATGATTTGACAATGATACTCTGAAAGAAAGTAATGTGGTAAGCAACACAAGATGACGAGGTGAACAAATAAAGCATGAAGAAAAGTAGAACAAAGCCAACAAAACATACACATGTGCATATGAAAAATAACTCTTTATTAATGAAATCATAAAATGAACTGCTTCATGCAAAATTATTTCACAAACACCATGCAAAACCAAAATATGTAGAAATGTAGATACGAAAAATACAAAATTGTTGAACTGAAATTAGCACTGATGTACGAACATGCATAAGATCTATTAATGAATCATATGGTACATAAAAAACAGTCCGGAATTGAAACATAAATAAGTCAATAATTCAACAAAATAATAATGGACAGGAAATACATATGATATGATTAACAACCACGCACCGGAACTTGCTGTATACTGTAGAACCATCATTAGAACCGCTGGTACTGATTTCATGGCATAACTCCCGTGATCAGACATTTGCTCATGACAATTATCTGTAACATTTAGAATTATTTTCAGTTGTTCTGATACGGAAATGTGTCCTTACGAAGGCATAAAAGGATGGTAGCATAAAATTGTCTTACATAACGTAAAAGGCAACAGGTAGTGGCACAGCAGGTCAATAATATCCTGATGAAGTGAGCAAGGAAAGGTCCCTAAAGATGAGGCCACAATATAAGGAAGTGTGTCAATGCACTCGTGCTCCAGAAATGGTAAAAGGCATGCGATCGTTTGAAGTATTGCTTGACCGAAGGCTAAAAATCATCAGAATAAAACACTAGATATCTGAACACAAAAAACGCATTGAATACTTTAGTGGAAGATAGATACTGGATGTGCATAACACTCTGACTTACCTTGAACTCCAAACTGCACCATAGGAGCAACATCAATCAGTTGGACAACAACAGAAAATAGTCCCTTGTAGTCCAAATTGGGGAACAACTGCATCCTTGCTGAATCCTCTCCTCTAGATTTCAACATTTCCAACGGGAAATGAGGAACATCCTTGAGAACCACTGTTGACAGAAAATAGCAGTGCATTTAGTCATTTTCAGAACGCATCCGGAAAATCTCTTTCGTATTTAGACACCGCATATATGCATATAATAAACAAGTACTTACTTAAAAGTGTCTGAGAGAAATGTTTCAAGGTATTCGCAATATCCAAACCAGTTGGAGGAGGCATGATCCCATTAATGAGGCGAAGGTGAAAGTCATGGAGATTACGGATCTTGGCCGTGACTGCAAAACAAAAACCAACAAACCCATGTACGTAAAAGCTTATAACTTATAAGCCCAGGATTACCTTTAAACACCATCAAATGCAATAGTTTTTAAATTTTTGATGTATATGGAATTACATGCTCATAGGTGTGAACTAAAAAAAATGCAAAATGTAAATCACTTTTCACACTTTCACGAACAGTAAAAAAGGACTTACAGGCCGCGGCACGGGTCCCCATGATGAGTTTATTGTTTAATTAAAATATAATTAAAAAACAACAACAATAAATCGTCCAAATCTCCGTAGTCTCCTCGAATTACCAGTGCTACTTGCAATCCATTATTTTGTCCCCTGGAAAAACAATCCAAGAATTAATTAAACAATATCACGACAATCATTTCTGGCAAAAACAAAGCATCCCAATTATCCACTATCCAAATAAAATTTACAAAGTCTTCCACTTCCAAACGCTTTACCATACTTTCAACTTGTACATTATTGCAATTCCAACCCAAGAAAGTCGTTCTTAAGAGCGTACCATTGGCATTTGAATGGTTCATAGTTCCGAACCTACATGCTTTCCCATTCAAAATCAAGCATACTCATACGGCTTCATCATGAAACTTTAGATATTGAAAATGAAAGTTCATAGTTCATTAAACGAATATTTATCAAAATTAAGAAATAAACCCAAAACAATCTAGAAACCCATTCCAGCCTTCAAAAAGCAAAACCCTACAGAAAGACATCCCGTACCCAATTTTTTGTACCCCAATTTCGTTTTGAAACCACGCTTCTCCCCATTTCACACCACTGGAAAAATCCCTGGTTTTGATGATCCCCAAAAAAATCCCCATAAACACCCAGAACCAACAAAATGACCTCAAACAAATAATATCAAATAAAACTCACCTCCCCCGACTCTTCCTCGCCTTGGAAAAATGGCAAAAGGTCCAGAATCCATCCTTCCCCGATTCGGAGGATTCAATTCGTGTCCATAATTGGTTGCAAGGAGATTCCGGAGGGCAATGTCCCTTCCTATGGCCACTTGGAAGAAACAAGGGGATTCGGGAGGATTCCGGATGGATCCACCAGAGACTCCGTAAAATGAAGGCAGGAACGGAGGAGAAATATATGCATGGGGAAAGTTCGTCTGTTCGGATAACACTTTTTTCCCCCGTGAAAATTTGTATATCTTTTCCCCCCATTTTCCCACAGAGATTTTCCTACAGAAGACGGAATATGCGGGTAAACATTTTCTCCAAAAAAAAAAGGGCTGGCTATGGCCCAAATACAGTATACATATACGAACACAGATGAGATTGAGAAAACGGGAAAAGAGATTTTCGCGGGTAGAAAATGACTTTCTCCCTCTTGAAGATGCATATGTCCATTATAGTCCTTGGTTATACATATCGTGCATATGGAATATCCCCCTATACTTACATACTGTGTACTCATATACTTGACTTTTTATATGTCAGGAGCTTTTATACGGGAAAAGTCAGCAGGTCCAGTCAAGACAGAGAGAAAAGAGCGACAAGAGAAAGTCTGGCCCGCCCCTTTAGAGCCCTTCCCGCCTCCTCATTGGTCCATTTGAATCCCAGCTTGACGGTTAAATTTTTGTTGGTGGGAAAAAATCTGAACGTTCGTCAGTCGTCTTTTTCTTCTACTTCTGAATCTGAATCTATAAATCTTGTGTTTAACCTCGCTACCTTCCATGGGGGTCACAGGTCATTCCTTTAAAGATAAGGTGAAATAAGCTAATTTTTCTAACCCCGCATAGAGTTTTTTTTACGTTTAAAAAAATCGAAAAAAA
>JAQGBT010004233.1:0-17134 GCA_034698585.1 Disparrhopalites patrizii | reverse complement strand
AATAGATAAAAGAGAGAGAAACTAAAAAGAAAGAAAATAGATAAAAGAGAGAGAAACTAAAAAGAAAGAAAATAGATAAAAGAGAGAGAAACTAAAAAGAAAGAAAATAGATTAAAATAGAGAGAGAAATTAAAGAGTGGGAACAAGAGAGAGACTAAGAAGAATAATACAATTTTAGCACGGAGAAGAAAGCGGAAATACATGGAGAAAGAAGAGAAAGACAAAAAAAATAAAGAAGACAGCACAACATAAATTAGAGAAACATCCGACGAGGTAGAAAATATATAAAAATTAAGAAACATCGAGAGAAAGTGAGCAACTTGATCAGAGAGCGGAGAAAGTCCGGAAAAGAAAGGCTAAGACTTGGATGTAATTGTGCCAAAATTCCCCATGCACACCCATGGAATAGCATGTAAAAGTTTTTGTTGGGGCGAGAAAAGTGAGTTGTGGAGGGTTTTTTTCTGGATAAAGGGTTAAGGGAGAGAAATAAAGGGTTAAAGAAAAGAGGAAACGTTGTATGTATTATTGGGAAAGTTTTTCCGTTGGTGGATATTGTGTCCACATATTTCTGATGCTATTTTTTCTCCTTTTGTGTTCCTTCACAGATTCCCAGCAACGTTCGCCAATCAACGCGTCCTCGTTTCCTTCAAGTACAACCACAAAGGCGGTCCAATGGAGACGGTCGTCATCCCACCCGCCTCCATGCGAGTCACGAGGAAGCCCGGGAGAATGGAGTTTGTTTTGTGATATACATGGAAGCACCCACGATTTTTCATGATTGCCAAAATACCCAGAGATAACAAAAAGTGCCGGAAATATACAAGAATAATAACTAAGGATAATTGTTACAACTATTATTGTCTTTACATTGTACTAACGATTCTATTATTTTCAAAAGAAAACAAAAACAATGACATTGGTAAGAGAGAGAAAAAATTATTATTATCATTATTCGTAAACAAAACAAGAATCAAGTAATGTTCTATTAAAAAAAAATCTACGTGAGAAAAATACATTGTTATTTAAAAAAAATTATATATTACTCTAAATATTAATGTCGGACACCCAGACGAAAATGTATCTCTCTATAAATGAAAAAATGGTGTTCTCTTTGTTATTATTTACACATATATATTTATGTCATGAATTGCCACAACAATGAAGAACAAAAATTGGAAAAAAATAGCTCAATATACAAATCATTGTGTAGAAAGAATTTTAATGGAGAGAGAAACAAACAAAAATAACCAAAAAAGAGGAAAAGAGCAATAAATTTACTTGAATCTTTATTATTATTCCGTGGTTTTGTATCCGTTCTTTTTGGACATGTTTGTAATTTATTTTGTAGATTTAATTAGGAGGAACTAGCGGCATTTTGGAGGGTTGGTGGACCACATTTGTGGCACTGTCACAATTGAAGGCATTCGTGGTTTCCTCGGAAGAAATGGAATTCCCGCCGAAAGGGTCCATTTTATATAATAATTGTTTTTAGGGCCATAAATTTACTGGCTGGGTTGAAGGAGATCTAATTATTAAGTAGATATTCATCTGGTCCTTCAAGGGAGGTGAGCTTTGGGATTTCAGAATTGGTAATGCTCAAGAAATAAAAGTGAAAGGAAAAGTAAGCAGGAAGACTGAAAACTGTAGAAATATAAGTAAAACTTTATAATAGAAAATGATACCAGAAATTTCAGCATTAAATGTCAGCAGAAATTGCACTAAATTTCAGAAGAAATTACGCTAAATTTCAGTGTTAATTTGTGACAATTCAGGAATTTTCAAAGTAAAAGTCAATATTTGTACGAAATTTCAAGTTTAAAAATTAATCGTTGGCAGTAGAATTTTAAAGTAAACTGAAATTTTTCAGTTTAAACTGAATTTTAAATTACTAAATCACAGAATTTCTTAAACCAACTACGAATTCCTTGCTTAATATAAAATATAACATGAAATTTACACTGACTTTAATATCAAATGGCAATTTGCGGTTAAGTATCAAAATTAATACAAAATGGGCAGCAATAGATAAAGCAAAAGCGGGATTTTTGCTCATTTGCAACATAATATTTAAAACCTTAAATTTGCAGTTGAATTTCAAGGTGAACTCCAAATTTGCACTGAAGATTCAAAATTTAAACCGCAAAATCTGTCCTTACATTTTGGAGTAAGCTCAAAATTTGCACAGCATTTCAAACGACATCTCAATATTTACGGCTAGAATTTTAAAGTATAAGCTCAAATTTGATGTGACTTTCAAACTTGAACTCAAAATTTGTCTTTACAATTTGCTCAGTATTTATCTTTATGGTAGACATTACTTTTTACAATTAATTTGAAAATTGAAACTAGCACTATATTTGAAAGCTAAATTTAAAATTTGCGCGAAAATAGAAACAAAAATGTGCATTAAATTCGAAAAAATTAATTTGAACGGTAAATCTAAAAAATGCACTCAATTTGAAAGCAAAATGTGCAGTTAATTCGAAAGAAATTAAAAATTTGCACTTTCGAAAGAGCAATTAAAAAATTTTACTAAATTTGAAAGAAAACTGCATTAATTTGTAAACAAATTTAAAATTCGCACTTGTGAAAGATAAATTACACTAAATTTGAAAGATACATGTCAAATCTTTCAAATTGCACTAAATTTGATTGAAACTAAAATTTAAAATTTGCTGCAAACTACAAATTTGAATGTACACTTTTCGTTAAGATTCAGCAATTCAATTTAAAATGTATAAATGTCTCCCGCAGCATAACTTTAGGTAACAAGGAACTAAAACATACATTTTAATTTCCAATTAAGTATACTCCTGCATACATGTTTCATGTATAATTTAGATCCGAGAATTTTCCCATAAATCACCCTTCCTCCCCACATGGACATTTTATTAAAGGAAAATGGTGAGGTTTGCGACCTTCCTTGCTTCATTTATTACATTTTTTAATTCCATGCTAATATTCTAAATTCTAAACAACGTCACTTTTAGTACAAACTGCATCGACCTCAACGTCTATTTGATGGCCCTTAATTACCTTCGTGGTTTCGGAAAAGCCTCCATATGAAGTCCGATGAGAGGATTTGTGCTAGCAGAAATGATAGCAAAAAGTAATTAAAAACAAATCAAGAGATATTGGCATTTCTTTTAATTCCTCACGGATCCTCCTTTTTGTACTCTTTCGTTCTTCCCTCCGATAATTCCTTTTTCTCTCTCTGATAATAATATATCACTTATAGAAGATTATCTCTTTTTAACAGCACTTTGTACTCACTCAGACAGCTTTTTAGTTGCATGCTTGCACAGATAGAGAAAAAATTGAGAAAATGAAAGGGAAATGTAGGTTGTAGAGCGAAACCTGTTCAGGTTACAGAAAAATAATAATAATAAACTAGCCATTTTTTTTACACACGTGAACGTGTGTGCAATAAAGCCTGTTTGGCTTTATAAATGGGAGATTGCCCTGCACGCAGTCAGATATGGCCTAATGGAGGGATTATGAGAGTCTTCAAAGGGTTATATTAATCCCATCTCCCATTTTCTCCGACAGGACTTTTGTATACAAAATTATATTTAAAAAATTGACAATTATATTAAAAATTATATTAAAATATTTATGTTCTCACGTTTGCTTTTAGGAATTAAAAATATTTTTTTTGCAGGCTCGGAAGTATTTTTGGGAGTGTTTTTTTTTGCATTAAAAAAATTCTTGAAATGCTCAAAGAAATCACGGCAAGGTCAAGTCATGCCTTCCGTGCGTGAGTGTGTTAGTAATATAAAAAATAATAGCAATATAAAAAAAGGGGAAATCATCAGTAAAATCGTATTTAAAAATAAAAATGACCACGAGGGCCATAGCTTTCCCCTCGAAAAATAATAAGAATGAGCGTGTGCGAGCCAAAAACGTGGAAGGCATCAAAAGGTAATAATTTGCCATGAATTTTTTGTTTACACCAAAAAGTACCAGAAGTGTTTTTTAAATTATA
Organism: Disparrhopalites patrizii; assembly: GCA_034698585.1. Classification (NCBI taxonomy): domain Eukaryota; kingdom Metazoa; phylum Arthropoda; class Collembola; order Symphypleona; family Sminthuridae; genus Disparrhopalites; species Disparrhopalites patrizii. Next base: position 13,149 of record JAQGBT010004233.1, on the reverse strand, counting down.
ATTTTTGGTACATAAAACCAAAGGCTAAATGATGCGTGTGGATTGATTAAGAATGCACATATAAATCTCCATTAAAAATTTATTGTCTTATTTTCCTCTCTTTTGACTTTTCTTCGCAAGAATGTCGCAATTGTTTGCGGTTTTTTTTGGTTGAAAGTGAAATGATGTTATTTAATTACCTGAAATAATTAAATAAAAACAATTGCAAATATTTTCCCATCTTGTCAAACATTTCAACAATTACGTGTTCCTCTTTTTGACGTACAAAAGTAAATATATTGAAAGCTGGAGAGGTCCATTAAAATGGGAATTAATGACCATTGTTATGGACGGAGCCCATAAAAATGGGACAAATTTAGGTCAGCCTTTGGAAGGGGAAAAAAAGGAGGAAAAATAATGTTTTAATAAAAATAAAAAAGGAAGTTTATAAGAAGCATATTACCACTTTATTTTACATAAAAAGGTAGTCAGACGGACACAAAAAAGATTATTGCACTCACTTCCTGAAAAATTTCCCATTTTTTTCTCTCTCCCCTTTCAAACAATATATAAAAATGTCAATAGAGGAGACTTTGACAAGATGATATGATAGGGAGTGTGTGAATTGGACAGGAATTACTATCATTTTTCCCCATCTTCTTTATTTTTTTCTCCTACAAAATGCGTGAGACCGGATCTTTTATTAGAAAATTACTAATTGAATGGGTAATTCTAGGGAATTTTTTATCCTTTTATATACACCAGTTATATTATACGTTATATTATACACGGTTACGTGCTTCCAACGTACAACCAATTTCTTCTTAATTTGGTTTGTATTTTTTTTCTCTGTCTCTCTCTCTATCTCCCGTGAAAATACAATCCATATATTATATCTCTCCCCCTGCCATTGTATGTAAATCAACTTTGTCGTACATTTTTATAGAGGACCAGACATGTGTACATCCTCTTCAAGCCAATCTTTACAACCCGTTGAGAAATATGTATATATAAAATCAAACGTGCGTAGGTAGTAATAATTCATTTCCCTTTTTATTTTGCACACTTTCTGCTAGGAGGAAGAGGGACAGAGAGAAAAAAGGGAGATACAGGGGCTGAGCGAGACAGTAAATGCAGGGAAAAAAATATGAAAAAGAGAAAAGAGGGGGGCAGAAAATGTGACGGGAAAGAGGGAGAAAGAAGAGCAGGAAAGGATAGAGAGGAGAGAGGGATATGAAGCAAAGGAAGAAATCGAAAGATGGACATAGAGAGAGCAGAAAGGAAGATATGAGGGGTATAATGAGATGAAAGAGAGGGAGCAGAGAGGACAAGGAGAGACAAAAAGTGAAATTGATGGAGAGGAGTACAGAAGGAATAAAGAGAGGCATTTATAAACCAAGAAACTTGGAAAAGCTTTTCCAAAAAAAAAAAAAAAGGAGAGCAAAACGTTAAGGAAGAGAGGAAATAGAGAAAAAAAGAAAGGCAAAATAAGAGAGACTTGAGACAAAAATAGAGAGTAAACTACAGAGAGAAAATGAAACCAAAAAAGAGAAGCGGAAGAGAAAAATTGGGAAAGAAAGAAACAAAATGAAACAAAAGAAGGGGGAACGAAGACAGAAATTGAGAAAAAACGATAGAGAAATTGAAACAAAAGAGATAAATTCAGGCAAAAGAAGGGGGACAAATTTTCCAAAGGAGAAGAAAAGAGACAAATGGAAACAAAATGAGAAATACATTTAGAGAGAGAAATTGAGACAAAATAGAAAAACTAAGGCAAAATAGGAGACAAAAGAAAGAAACTTAAACAAAATAACAGAACATTTGAGGCAAAACAAGAGAGAGAAAACTATAGAGAGGGAAAAGAGAGAAATGAAGACAAAAGAAGAAAGAAAATCAGAGAGAAAATAGGCAAGAAAATTAGAGAGAAAATAAGCAAGAAAATTAGAGACAAAACAAGAGAAAACTATAGAGAGGGAAAAGAGAGAAATAAAGACAAAATAAGAAAGAAAATCAGAGAGAAAAGAAGAAACAAAATTAGAGATCCAAAAGAAGAAACAAAATTAGAGACAAACGAAGAAAAAAAGAGAGGCAAAAGAAGAAAGAACATAAGAGAGACAAAAGAAGAAAGAAAATTAGAGACAAAAGAAGAAAGAACATAAGAGAGACAAAAGAAGAAAGAAAATTGGAGAGACGAAAGCAGAGACAATATTAGTATGAGGAAAAATAAAAGCACAAATAAATTGAGACAAAAGCAGAGAGAAAAGAGAAAAGGCAAAACAAGAAGGAAATTAAGGTGAAAGTAGAGAGAAAATCAATAAGTTGAGTCAAAAAAAGGGAGTGAAAACAAAAATCTAGACAATACAGGAAAGAAATTAAGGTAAAATAAGAGAGAAATTTTGATAAAAGGCACAAAAAAGGGTCGCATCAAGGAAGAAGCAAAAGATAAAGGGTTGCAGGGAGAGAAAGAAGGAGAAAAGCTAAGGGATAAAAGGGAGACGCATAAAAGGAGAGGAAGAAAGTGACAGAGAGAGAGAGAGAGGAAAAAGAAAGACAGAGGATGTTGCACATAGGGCCAATAACTCACCCAGAAGTCCCCCCAGAAGTCCCTGTCGTTGGGACAATGTCCTGATTCTTTCCCCATCTTCATCTTCTCGGCGTTATCACACTTGGGGTGCGTTCCTCGCATAATTTCTCGTCCTCCCAAACTACTTACTACTCTTGTAGACCAAGACCCATAATAATCATAATAACGTCCAATAAATAAAACCAGCTATTTTTTTTATTCTTTCCTTTCTTTTCATTCTCCTTTTAAAAAAAAAGACCACATGAGGGGAGAAAACATATGAGGGAATCCTCCTTCCCCTGCCACTATAATGCTCTGTAAAAGGAACAAATGCTACTTTTTTTCTCTAAAAAAAACGGTAATGTATGAAGGGAAAGTAAATCAAGGCAGTCATAAAGATAAGAAATAGTGTAAACAGTGGGAATAAATCATTTAAGCCCTCCGTTACATAAGCTAACAAGGGGAAATAATGGAGGAGAGACGGAGACGCGTCACAACAATTACCATAAAGCTCATCATATTTTATTTCTCTTTGAACAAATATTTATCTTTGGATCTGCTCCTACATTATTTTAACCGTGTGAGAATGTAGCAAAGGCATCTCCTATACTTATACGTACATATATATATGTATACGTATATTATTATATTATTATTATTATTATGTATACATAATAATGTACATATTTTTTCACACAACTAAATTTCTTATACAAATATGGATTTTGTCCATTTTTGTGCCATTAGGCCAGCTTGGGAATGGTCCGATTTGATCTTCCCGTTTGATGTATTTGTCACCTTTAAAAGTTCTCCGTAGAAGAAATTCCTCGGGGATTAATCCTTTGAAAAAACCGCCCATAATCCATCTACAACCTATACATTATTGCTGAAGGTTTTTTTTTGAAAACATGGGGGAAACATTTAAAAAAAATTTCTAAAAATCTAACCAGTAGATTTGATCGAGAATTCGGATTTTTTAACTTGTTGCGGAAAAACTGTCACCACGTGGCCAATTCTTGTCACAGCGGAATGGGAATGTTTCTGCTGGATCCAGAATAAAATGGAGCAAAAATTGGTAAGTGTATAAACAACGATTTTTTAAATGTTAGACTCACCCCATTTTGCTTCTGCAGCCGTAAGAACGTATGTATGTACTATGTACATTACATGTATATGCTTTTACTTTGAAAATAAATGTTTTCCACTTCTTATTGTCAATTAAACCATTAGAGCAATGCTAAAGTAGTAGTAGTAGCTTTTATTGATATATAGGAGAAAGCACCTTTTCAATACGTTTCATACAATTTTAAGCAACATTATAAGCATTTAAATTGTTGGTAGTATATTATCAGATTTAGACAAGATTTGACAACATTCATATTTTGTTATATAATAATGGTTTCTGCTGAATCTCATTACTTTTCGATTATTTAGTTTAAGTTTTACTTAATTTTCGATTATTTAGTTTAAGTTTTACTCAATTTCGTATTAATATTTGTAAACAAATATATAAACAAATATTAGACAATATTTATGGTATATGATTTATAGAAAGACCGCACCACTGCTTTTCATTCATTTTCGTTAGTTTAAATATTTTATTGGGTAAGTTTGTAACAAGTATGCACTAAAATTCAACTTGTACTAATTTATTAGTAACTATAATACACACCTTTCTTTCTTGTTTTGAAAAGAAACCATGTCTTTTTCCTGGCAGACAGAGGCAAGTCATCAGTTATGACAATATCTGACCCTTTGAGTTTACAAACATTTCGAAAAATAATCGGACGTTTACTCATACTAGTTAGCGACATTACAGTCCGACCATCCTCACCCTTCCCCATCTTACGCCAAAAATCGATGATACAGATATTTTCTGGGTTACTGATACATACCTAGTTATCTTTCATTTTAGAAACACAATTTAAAAGATCACTGTGCTTTTGTATTTCGTTGATCTTTAGCCCATGAATATTACATTTTTTCTAGAAGAATGCTAAAGGAAATCCGTTTCCATCTGCTGTCTGTGCCAAATGGAATTACGCCACTTTGTACCCTTCAACCGGAGTCAATATAATCCTCACAAATTGAATGAAACCTTCCCACCCACCAACCGTTTAGGATCAAAAGCTCTTTAAGTTGACATATTTGTACATCCACGCGTGTTAGCAATATGTACCCACATTTGTCATCATGCATAAATACACACATGTCAATAAACTCCCAAAAACGGGTGGCCCTTTACACCTGTCTAATTATTTGGCAAGATAAAATAATTGGTCCCCCTCAAAAACACACGTACGATCAGCCCACGCTAATTTCTGAAGAGTCTTAGGAAATGCGACAAAAAAAATGAGGACCAAACAGCAAATCTCATTTCGTGCCGTGCGAAATAAAAAAACAAGCCGTCGCATTTCTCATCTGTCACGTTGTGGACAGAAGGTGTACCTACCTTACTTATACCTATATATAAATACTAATTGTAAGTATATTAGTATGTACACAATACACATATACACATGTACGTACATATAGGCACTAATATACCCCAACGTAGACGGTAAATGCGCTAATGCATCTGACGAATGAGGAATGTAAAGATTTTCTGAGGATGGCATGAAAAGGGAAAAAAAAAGTTTTCAAAAGCTCTTAAATGGAAATCATATTTGAATTAAATTGTAATAATTTTTTTTTTTATCCATGTACATACTGAACATATGTATTTTGGTGTTTCAAAAATGTTTTAAAAAAAGGAAAAAAACGTTTTTGTTGGGGAGAAAAGGGTTAAATTCCATGCGCTCTTAATTTTTTCTTAAAGGGGGGCTCTGACTGGCAATTTTCCATTATGGCTCATGCTGTTCAGAGGTTTATTTTTTTAATTTTATTTCTCTCTCTCTCTGTCTCTCTCTGACCATCTCCTCACTTATTACATTTTCTCTACTTGACCATTAATTACTGGCTGTGAGCATTTTGTGTGTTTCAAACCCTCAACTTTATAAATGCATTAAAATGTCCAAGCAAAAAAAAAACTCTTTATCATTTGAAGCCTCATGTGGGTCCCAAAAACCAATTTTTTTCTCTTCCTTCTTTTATGACAGCTTTTTTTGAATTATAGACGGGAAACATTTTTTCTGGTTTTTGTCTTTTTTTTGGTGAGAAATAAAAGTGCAGAAAAAATGCAATCCGTCATGCCTCATGTGTTGTATGACAACAATTATATGGGATTCGCGAAAATAGGAGATTGCCAATAAGTTTTTGGGGAAGGAGATTTTTTCCTCAATTTCCCAACCTCAACATAAACCCCTGTAAACTTCCTAAATGGGTAAGTGCATTTATTTTTGAGAAGGAATTTACACATAAAGAGGAAATTTAATTGATAGGGAAATACAGTAATGTTTTTAAGAGAAATGCAGTAAGCGTTAAAGAAAAGACAAAATTTAATCCCTCGAAAAGTGAAATGATGCCGCAGGTTCCTTTTTTGGTGGTTTCAAATCCAAACGGAAATCAATGGACTTTCGGAAATCGATTTGGGTTTGCATGATTGGACTTAATAGTATAGATTTAAAGGAGGAAAAAATCTCTCCATAATCCCTTCAGCTCACTTGGTGTCTTTAACATCTAATTGTAAGACATTCCCAGTAATTAAATTTACATTTAAAAAATCCGTTACCAAAACATTTCATGCTCGGACATTTTTGAATACAGGAAAACCTTTTTTTTTCTGGGTATTTAATTTTATTTAAGAGGTGAAAATTATACTAGTATTTGATTTTTAAGTCCGGGCAAAAGGACTTAAAAAATTAATGGGGAAATTCGTGCTGAAAAAAAGTTTGTACTCAAAATTAATAATAAAATAAAAATAATAATAATAAATATAAATGTATGATATAAATTAAATAAAAACGTTTTAAAAGCCGCAGAGGTCTTTGCTTTAGGTTAAAAAGCATTTAATTGAAAAATAACCAACCAAATCTGGTCATTCCCATTCCGCCCAGGCAATCAATCAGATCGTCCAAAATCAAATGTCGAAGCTGACAAGATACTGATTTATTTATATATAGGTATTTATTTATTTAGGTATTCATTTATTTAGGTATGCATTTTTTAGGTATTTAATTATTTTCATTTAATTAATTACATGACCAAAGCACAATTCTATGATCATCTCCAGGCAGCCTGAACAAGAATTAGATTGCCAAGGAATTAAATTATTACAAATTATTATACAAATAAAGTATGCCGGATTTGATCTGTATATTAATCCTTTCATGGACTTACGAAGGCTGCTGTCTGATGCCTATATTCCCATTTGAGTGTTTGACCAGCTCAAAAAAACATACAAATGCTTACAAAACATTTTTAAAACTGTCCGCTCGGGCTGATTGATGACCTCATTACCCTTTTTTGGCTCGTGTCCCCCGTGAAAAATGGGACTTCTAATTTATATTGTTACAAAATCTGAAAATGTCTCATTTGTCAAAGGGTTTGTTTTTAGATCATATCTCCTTTTTACCATATGAAATCTCCTTTTTTTGTAAAAAAAAAAAAAAAAGAAGCTGCAATTTTCTAAACAGAGTCTGTGGCATGGTCAAGTCATAAAAAGATGGAGATGTAATTACCCCAGAAAAGGATACATATTTAATGGACAATATATACAAGCAGAATAATTTGAATTCAAAGGAGATGGCCAAGACTATTTTTAAAATGTACAGCAAAAATGTCGCAATATTTTAAATAAGATAGGTTTATGCCCATTTGTACTTTTACCCCTTTTTTTCTGTTTATAAACAATGTTCTATGTTGATCTCTAAATAAAGATTCCAAGGACGGTCAAGTTTCATGGGGTTAACCTCCTTCAAAACAATTAACTGGGCCTATTTCTTGCCCTTTCTACTATATAATCGACGCCAAAAAATATAAAATAATAAAAATGTATCAACAGAAAAAAAATTGTGGGACCTAAAATAACAGAGAAATAACAGTGAAATTGAGCATCATTGAACTGGTTGGTAAATAATGAAAGAAAAAAATAAATGATCAAGTGTAATCTTTTCTTTTATAGTGATTATTACCACAATCCAACGGCTTCTAAAACTTGCTGTACGAGTTAAAATAAAATAATGAAAGAGAAGGATTTTTTTTTGGCAGACACGAAGATGCCGTTTGAAAGGGTTGAAGTCGTTCAATTATCCCGTCATCCGACTTGCTTGATCACGTCATTGGCGTGTAAATTCTGTTTCTGTTCTCAAGACATCCATTTTTTACACTGTCTTGTATTTTTTTATATACCAAAAAATAATAATAGAAGACATCCATTCCATTTTTTCTGCAAAATGTAAAAAAAATAGAAATCTTTATTGTAAAATGGGAGCCATGTGACAAAAATTGAAAGTGTTATTTTGTTCTGAATGACCCTCTTACCTCATAGAGGGTCCCCATTTGTTTATGTGGGCTATCTAGAAAGAAATATGTAATTCCTGTTATGATACAATGCAATTCTTCATGTTTTTTCAGAAGATATTTTCTATAATAAAAAGTCCAGTTTAACAAATGGATAATTTCGTTACGATCAAAAAGAGACAGGGAGATGTGGATGGTTTGGAGAGTTAAGTAATTACTTCAAGAAGGTGGCTGCGGGTCAGGAGATGTAATATATCTCTTAGGGACAATTTGTGTGTAATATCCAACCCATAAAATACAGACTGTATTACTTGTTTCCTCAACGCTCACGTCCATTTCCCTCTTTCAATCTTTTGCCATCTCCCTAACATATTTCCTTCTCTGTCGCTATACTTCATCCTTTTATCGTCAGTTTCTCTCTATTTTGTCCTTTTATCTCCTTCTTTCCGTTTCGTCTTTTTATCTTGATTTCTCTCCATTTCACCATTTAATCTTCAATGTCCCTCTATTTCGCTCTTTTATCTTTAATATCTCTCTATTTTGCTGTTTTATCTTGATTGTTTTTGCTTCACCCTTTTACTTTTAATGTTTCTCTATTTCCTCCTTTTATCTTTAATGTTTTTCTATTTCGCTCTTTTCTCTTTAATATCTCTCCATTTCGCCCTTTCATCTTTATTATCTCTCCATTTCGTCTTTTTTAGCTTGATTCCTCTCCATCTCGCCCTTTTATCTTCACTCTCTATTATTTCATTTTATCTTCAATGCCCCTCTATTTCGCTCTTTTCTCTTTAATATCTTGATTTCTCTCCATGTCGCCCTTTTATCTTCAATGTCTCTCTATTTCGCCCTTTTATCTTCAATGACCCTCTATACTCTTCTATCGTTAATGTCTCTCTATTTTGCCGTTTTCTCTTAAGTACAACTTTACCTCGTGCAGTTAGCTTCAATATCTCTCTATTTCTCTTTGCCTTTTATCTCCCTTTTATCTTCCTTTCTCGACCTGTGTTTGTTACTATTCTCATTTCTCGATTGTGATTCTTTTTTCTTGACGTCTCTCGCTGCCTTTGTCATTTCCCTCTATTTCTCTGTGTTTTGTTCCTTTTATCTTGATTTCTCTCTATATCTCTCTCTTGCCCCTTTAACTTGATTTTCCTTTATTTCTCTCTTTTTTGCCCGTTTATCTCCATTTCTCCCTATTCCATCCTTTTATCTTGATTTGTGTCTTCTTCAAAATTTTATTCTCGGTCTCTCTCTCTCTCTCTCTCTCTCTATTTTGCTCATGCCCTTCTCTTCATCTTCCACTATTTTTCTTTCCGTGTTTTCTCTTGCCTTCACTCTTGCCTTTATCTCTCTATATCTCTCTATATCTTTCTTTTTCTTATTTTTGCATCTATACCTATTTCCTTTCTATTTTGTCTCTTTCCCCTGACTTTTGTCGACCTTCCCTTTTTTGTCTCTTCTCCTTGTTTTTTATCTCTTCTCTTTGTTTTTTATCTCTTCTCTTTGTTTTTAATCTCTTCTTCTTCTTATTTATTATCTCATTTCCCTGATTTCTGGTTTCTTATCTCCTACTTCTCCTCCTTTTCTCTCTCTATTTCCCTGAATCTGCCCAAATTGTCATCAATTATTCCCCTGCTTTTATTTCCCAAATCTCCGCCGTCTCTCTCCCCCTCCAAAAGTCATGACACCTGGAAATTTCCCCACATTCCCTCCATCCTTGGTGATTAATGTCCCTGCTATTTCATATTCAAAAAAGAGTGACGAAGGCATCCTTTTAATGTAATTCATTATTTTATATTATGATTATTTCCCTTTTCAACAACAATGGTACATATAGCAGTGGATATTTGGTGTTGGTTAGCTATAGGGAGGGAGGGAAATGTGAAATAAAAACTCATATTATTGTGTATTATTGTTCCCTTTAATTGCGTCGTGTAATGTGTGAGAAAACAGGGTTTCCCCCAGTGTGGTTATACATATAGGAAATGTCACAGGTGTATTCATAAAAGGAAATTCATTGTCAATATTGTTTTTTATTATGTGAGCTTCCAACGAGTCTTTCCATTCTTATTGATTAAGAGAAAATAATCGTGTGGGGATTGCTCAGTTGCTACTGAAAGGTGATATCATCTCTCTCTCTCTCTCTGTGAATTTCGCATCGAAAGGGTTAGACTCTTGCTTGAGAAAGGTACATAAGTACAACAATGAAAGTGAATGGAATACAGTAATGTCTCATTTTTATTTTCCCTCTCATTCCCTCTTCGAGATTCCTCTCTCCCCCATTTATTTCTGAAAGAGGTGTCCCCTGAGCGGGTGTCAAAGTGTGAATGGAGTGGAGTATTCAAAGGGGTAAAGGAGCTTTTTCTTGAACAAAAAAAAAGTTGTTCCTTTGAAAGAAAAGTGAAGACGAAATCGAGAGTCATTTCTCAGTTGTCCGTTGTCCATCTCATGAGTCCCTTGGAAAGATTTTTCCTCCTGCTCATATCATAAAGAATCATAAGAGAAGGATTTTTTTTTAAATTTGTGTTACTGTGTGAAAAAAAAGTGATTCACTGTGTGAGTTGGTTAGTCTCATCATCCTTTTGGTCAGTGTGGAAGGAAGGAAAATATTTACAGTTTATACCACTGAAAAATAAAAGTGACGAGGCCGTAACTTGGTGCAGTTATGGCATTCTTCTCATTATTTAAAAAACATCTCATCTTACTCTTCCTACTCGTTCAGGTGTGTTATTATTCTCTTCCTTTACCACTACTTTAGACGTTTAGACGAGGCAAAGAGATGCAGTTGCCCTTTGTCATAACCCGTCTTTTGCTGAGAGAGAGAAAGAGAGAGAGAGAATCTTTCCCGACCAGTTTCCTCTTGGACGAGTTAGACAAACAAAAAGGAAATTAGCATCTTGTGTGGATTGCCTTTATTATAATATTATTATGATTTCTTTATTCCACTCTATCTCGCTCTTTTTTTTCGCTCCTCTCTCTCTCTCTCTCTGTCTGTTAATTCTTATTTTATCGTGTGTCTCTGTATCTTGTCTAGCTTTCAATGTCACTTTTCTACTTCGCTGTCTTTCTATCACGCTTTCTATATATTGTGCGGAAATTTCTGTCTCGTCTTTCTCCTTCTCTCTGCCTCTTGTTATTTCTCTCTCTCTGCCTTTTTTGTTGATTCCCCCCTCTCTCTCTCTCTTGTCTCTCTCTGTACCTTTCTCTCTTCTGTCTAATCTGTTTACTTTTTTCAATTTGTCTCTCTATTTTATTTTCCATTTCTGACTCTCGTGGTTACACCTCTCCATTTTTCTCTATTTCTCTGTCTCTTAGTCCTCTGTCTCCGTGATTTTCTCCGTTTAATTATCTTTTTCCTTTTATTTAGTTGTATTTTGCATCTCTTATTTTATTTCTCTTTTCCTGACGTTTCTCTCTTTTATCTGTTTTTTCCTGACTTTTCTCTCTTTTATCTGTTTTTTCCTGACTTTTCTCTCTTTTATCTGTTTTTTCCGGACTTTTCTCTCTTTTATCTGTTTTTTCCTGACTTTTCTCTCTTTTATCTGTTTATCTTTTTATGTTTTCTCTCTCCGTTGTCTCTGTGTATATACATACCTGACCTTTCTCTCTGTTGTTTTTGTTCCTATTTTCCTGACTTTTCTTTCGTTTGTTTTATTTATTTTTTCCTGACCTTTCTATGTCAGGAAAAAATAAATGTCTATGTTTTTTGTCTATGTTTCTATTTTTCCGACTTTTCTCTCGGTTGTTTATACTTCTCCTATCCTTGCTTTTCTCTCTTTCCGTTGCTTCCATCCTTTTCTGATATCCTTCCTTTCCGTTGAATTAATTCTTTTCCTGACTTCCATCCCTCTTATTATTTATTTACGTTACGTATACACATATGTGCTTATTTCACTTTTTTTTTTCTCTCAATTTAATTCTTTCTCGTTTTTGACTCTTTTCGTGGTTATCTCTATTCCTCACTTTTATTCTTACCGTGTCTCACTCTTTCCATTTTTCGTAATTCATTTGCACCGTCTCGCTGTTCGTTTATTTATTTCTCTCTCTCTCTGTCTCTCCATCCGTATCGTGTCTCTGTTGATCCCTCGCTTTCCCTGTCTGTCTCCGTTTCACTCTCTCTTTCCCTTGCATCCCTCTTTGACGCCTTGTCGCATCTCAGCTACCGGTTTGACCTCTCATCCAATGTCCCTTCCTGCTCCCATTTTACATGTGTATTTCTCTCTCTCTCTCTCTCTCTCTCTCTCTCTCTCTCTCGTAATACAATTAATGGACATGTGACCCCCGCTTTTCGCTTTCTGATTATGATATCTATTTCCATAATTATAACCTTTAACATGATATTTAATGAATGGGGATTCGGAGAACATGTCTTGTTTGAATTTGAACAGCTTTCTTAAGAGACAATTGTTTGTCCAAATCCTGATTTCTTTACCATCAATTCCTCTTCTCCTTCCTATGTATTTACAAGCCCGCATGCATCTTTCCCCCATGACAAGAGCATGTAATGAGTACTTTGGATTATTACGTTACATATATCCTTTGCAAAACAAGAGAGATGTAATTTTTTTTTCAATTAAGGGAAATTGACGTTTCTTATTATGTCTAATTTGATGATCGTCTCTGTACATGTACATTAACATTATAGGCGTATGCTGCTACCGCCCAGCAGCATAATTTGCCGGATAACTTGGAGATTGTCGATCCCAAATCCCTCGGTTTGGAGGGGGCTGATCTGGAGAAGTTTTTGGGCAATGTCAAACTCTTGCCCATTGCCGGGTAACAATTACTTTTATCCTCTTTATTGAGCATGTAATTTTTGTATCACATTTTTTCTGGGGGAAGGTATTTATGCACTTTTTATGCGCGAAGGTGAAATATGCCGAAAAAGGGTTAAAAATCCGATATTTCTCCCCTTTTTTGTATTTATTTTAGCGTGAATTTTTTTGCATGTAAATTTTCTTTTAAATGATATTTTTTGAAGGTTTCTTTTAAATGCAATTTTTTGAATGTAAATATTCCTTTAAATGCGATTTTTTGAATGTAACTTTTCTTTTAAATGCAATTTTTTGAAGGTTTCTTTTAAATGCAATTTATTGACTGTAAATTTTCTTTAAATGATATTTTTTGAATGTTTCTTTTAAATGCAATTTATTGACTGTAAATTTTCTTTAAATGATATTTTTTGAATGTTTCTTTTAAATGCAATT
>JAQGBT010004232.1:0-17136 GCA_034698585.1 Disparrhopalites patrizii | reverse complement strand
TTCTTTCTCTTTCTTTTCTCTTACCCCTCGATATCTCTTTCTCTTTCTTTTCTCTTACCCCTCGATATCTCTTTCTCTTTCTTTCTCTTTCTTTTCTCTTACCCCTCGATATCTCTTTCTCTTTCTTTTCTCTTACCCCTCGATATCTCTTTCTCCCTTCTTACCTCTTTCTTTTTGCTTTGTTTACTTTCAATCTCTTGCTCTATCTCTCTCTCTATCCGCCATACCTTTACCTGTTCCCTTTCTCGCTGTTTCTCTATCCTTCCTGTCGTCCATGTTTCGCATCTCATTTAAATCCATCCATTTCTCTCCACCATGCTCTTTCTTTTTTGTCTCCTACATTAATCTCTCCGTAATGTTTTTTTTTGGTGGGGAGAGGTAAAAAGCCATGCATAAAACAGAAGTAAAGTAGTAGCACTGTATGTCTCTTCTTGTCTTTTACACGTAGAAGCAAGTCAACTCAAAGCCCCCCAAAAGCCGCACCGCGAGTTTATAGAAAGACGGAGGGGAATTTCTACCAACTGCCAGGTAAAGTCAGTGTATACACAAAGAGATTAGGATCTTTGCTAACAGACGACGACGGTGACGACGATGACTCAAGTTTGTTAACAACCTTTACAGTATTATATAGATAGATAGATGAAGAAGAAGCTCCAATGTCGTCCGAACCACTCCTGCTCATGTAAAATAGTGGTTTTAAAGAGATTACTATTAATCTTTGGAAGAAAGTCAACAGCACCTTTTACAAGGTTTCTCTCTCTCTCTCTCACTATTTCACTCTCTTGCAGAGCGGCGTGAGTATAGACACGACTTTGCATGGTTGTAGTCCACATACGAAGGAGTTGGAGCTACCCCAACAAAGGGTGAACTTCTTGCTGATGCACTCGAGCATTATTGTGGAAAAGGGATGACTCTTTGGACGAAGAGATGCATTCTGAGTGCATGAGAAATTCGCCCACTTAATTGAATCTTGCTTAATAATGTTGCTGCAAAAAAAATTACATTTTTATGCATAGTGGAGATAGGCGAAAGAGAGTCTAACAAAGACAGACAGAGACGACGAGAGGCAAACCTGAGAGAGGTGGGGATTGAGAGGCAAAGTGGAAAAGAGAGAGAGAAAGAGAGAGAGTGAACAAAGCCAGGGTAAAAACAAGGTTCAGAGCATGAAGAAATTTCTGTTTGAAACTAGACACTTGACTTTAAAGGGAGAACACGGCAGGTGAATAAATAAAAAGAATATCAGAGGAGGAAATACAGATATGGCGCGTATATGTGGATGTAGAAAGTGCAATATTTCCCTTTTTTTTCTCCTTTTTTTGCATGAACTCTCCCTCTTGTACGTTTGGAAGAAAGAAGGAGAGTTCTCTGCAGGTTATAATCAAAGGCAGACATCAAAGAGAATTAAAGAGGCACATGGACACATATTGAGTAGTAGAGAAGAAAAAAAACTAGAACATAGCCCGTCAAGACTTTTGGGCCCTTGTGTGGCAGGGTTCTAATCTATGTATGTTGTAGTCACAATATTCTCTTGCATTTACAAAAGTTGACAGATTTCTGGGAAAAAGCAAACTATATGGTACTCCCCAATTCAATATTCTTTTTCATGTAGACATGTTTATTATTTGTATGTGTACGTGCCTAGCACACACAGGCACTCTTGGGACACTTGTCCCACCAGAGTTTTGACAAGAACGTCCCCCAGAGCTTGATGGAGGGAAGGGAAGCTTGAAATGATTCAAGTATTCCCCTGTATTCTATCTCTCCGTCTCTCTTTCTCACCCAGTAATTAAAAAGTATCTTTTAATCTCCCCCATATATTGAATGACAGAGATGGGTGAAGAGCACTCCTATGAAAATAAAATGTTTATAAGTAAAACGAGTGTTAGTATTTAAAAAAATTTTTTGGTGAGGATACCCAAATAAAACAAAAGGGAAAAACATCATCAAAGAACCCCTCCATGTTCTGATACCGTGTGGGTAGTTACAAGTTTAGTAGTAACTCCTGCTTTTTCTCCATTTATGCTCAAATAAAATCCCCTTTTTTTCTGAACAAGTGGCAAAAGTAGCCAAGTTGGAAGTGAATCATGCACGGAGGCATAGACGGATGTGTAGGAAAATATTTTATAGGAAAGTTGTCGTTCTTTATTGGGCTAGTTAAACACACCTTGTTTTTTTCTCTCCTGGGGAATACACACAGAGACAAAAGGCGAGAGAGAGAGAGAGAGAGAAAGAGAGATGGGGAATGAAATCTTATTAAATCTTATTATGGAATTGTTATTCACGAAAAAAAAAAAGATGTCTAACCAACCAGCTTACAACCCTTTCTTTATACATTTTCCACGTAGTAAAAAAAAATTACAATGTTAAGAGGCTATTTGTACTGAGGAGTTTACAAGGCCTACCACGCAGTAGTACTTTTTATGGAAATTTCAAATTAATTTTGGTCAAGAGGTTAATGTACTACTATGGTCTCCACAATAATAAATGAACTACTGCCTATTACTACCCTTTGTAATAAAAGACCCTTCACATGAGGATCAGCAATGTCTTATGTAGTAATTTTATTTTTAAATACAAATACATTCTTTATCATTGTTTGAAACACACAATTTCAATTACTCCTTTCTGTGTTATGACTTAGTACTTGACTTACTACATGTATTTCAAAGTTTACTTTTTGCGGGTTTAAAAAAAATACATTTTTTTTTAGATGCTGTCTTATTGCAAAGGCCCCATATTTATGTATGGCTACCTCCTTCTCCGTGGAATTTGGGTGAGAAATGCAAGGAAAAATAATTATTCACGCACCATAAAGTCACGAGGATTTTTTGGTAGGAGACGAGGTCCTTGGAAAGTCATTGTTCTTTCTTTCGACAACAAATTAAAAAATAACTTTGTACTTGCCCTTTTGTACCCGTGTCGTTGATTTTTTCTCTCTTTATTTTTGCTGTTGTGTTATTATTATATCTATCACCATTATGATTTCATCATTTGTTCCAGGAAATGCATTCTGCTTAGGTAGACATCTTTTACACAAATAATAGCCCTTTGACCACTTTGCGAGAGATTACATGAAGAAACAATAATATCATCATAATTAGTACACAATTATAACCTTTGGTACGTACCTTGTTCCAAGGGCTTGAGAGCGTCAACCTCGGCAAGGGAATTTTGTCGATGCATCCAATAGGGAAATTATTTATTATAATATTTTATCAATATTATTGTAATATTTTACTAATGGCAATATCTCACTTTTTTCACGGGAAAGTTCACCACAGAAAGAAAGAAAGAGAGAGAGAAAAATCAGGGAAATAATCAAGACGTTGTCTATTATATCCAGGAAAAAATTCACTAACTTAATGAAGGATCACAGGATTTGGAGAAGAAACTTTTTCCCCGTTCTTTTTAGTGTATTAAAAGCGGAAGTAGCGGGAAGTTGGGTTGTACACGGAAAAAACAAGCGAGTTTTTTCGCTCCCTGTCTCACACAAACCTCCCTCTCACACGAGGCTGGGTTTCCCCGAATTTTCCCCCTTGACATCAAGAACTTTGAAAAGACGGGAGTGACTTGTTTAAAAAGGAGCAAAGTGTTGGCCAAGATAATTCCTTGATACAATGAAAACCTTTTTGAACTTTTTAAGTTGATCCTGTCAAAGAATTTTTTTCTTTCCTGTTTATACACCAGTTATTTTTTTTTATCACTCCCCTGTCATTATGAATGAAAATGTTTGCCCACGTCAATTCAATCCTCTCCACAGCCGTCTTCCTTCACCCCTGACTCTCATAGACTTGGGAGGGGGTGTTATTATTAGTTTTTACAGGAGGAGAGGCCGTTGAGATTTCCTTTCCAAACGGAGGCAAAAAGTATTAAGGAGGGTGTCAGTCAAACTAATATAATATTTTCTTCCAAAAAATATATACATATATATATATTTAGAAAAAATTGGAGGCGTTGACAAGAGAAGAAAAATAGAGGAAAGAGTGGAGAAGATTATATTTTTATACTTTCCCTATAAAACACCCTGGTTTTCCATCTTCCTCATGTCACTCCATTTAATTTCCGTTGGAAGCGAAAATTCCTCCCGTGCACTGTCAAAACACTATTCCTGTCCGATGGAGAGGGAAAGGGAACTTTTGACTTTTTTCTTCTCCAGCCCGGGAAAAAACAGTGAAATGACACAAAAATACATCACAATTACATTACACTCCGCTTAAACTCAATAATTACACAGTTATGGGGAAATTAATGCGGGAACGGTCACTCCAATTTCCCACTGCCTTTGACCGTACAGACGTCGAGGAGAACTTCTTTTATCGTCGTCGTAGTAAAGTGGTAGGAGAAAGAAACTGATTTGTCTGTCAAGCACATGACCACCAACTGAGTGGAATCAAAAAGGGGGGGAAATCAACACGATTATATCCCTTGAATGTGGCTCCAAGAAATGTCGTTGTTCCTATTATTATCATTATTATCCACAACAAAAGAACGAGTTTGCACTCGCTAATCCCATAGACACAACAGCAATTAATTAAGCCAGATAATTTCTCTCTCCTGCACTCCTTTTTCCCCCCCAAACGACAAAAACAACCGCATTAATTTCCAGACAATCTCGTTCCAGGCTTAACAAATGTCTCATCCTCCACCGCACAATAATAATCTTGACGGAAATTCCATTTCGTATTTATACACACAACAAAACAACCAAAAACAAAGGTCCACCACGAAATTCTTTTCTCCTCCTTCAAATCCTGTGTAGACGTAAAATTTTATTTTTATTTTGCTTCCAATAATTTTTTTTTCAAAATATTTTTTTTATCAAGTCAATACTCAGCCAAAGGAAGAAGGGATGATGATGATACTTTTTTTCATGTTATGAAGGGGATGAAAAATGTGCACTGTAAAATCAATGCCACTTTTTTTTCTATACACACGCACAGAGCTTCCACCAGCTTTCTGTTAGCCCTGCAGAGCAGAACTGTCAGACGAAGACTAGACTCACAGATGCAAGTTGCACCCCTAGTCGTTCCTGTTCTTTCCTATCTCTCTCTCTCTTTCTCTTGCTCTCTCGCTCTCTGCCTGTGTGTGTATACATGGGAGATTGAGAGAATGTTGCCTCAAGCTTCGTGATCGTGGTCATATGAAAATATATGCCGGCGAGAGTAGGCAAAAGCACCAGTGTTCCTCATACTACGTAGGTTGGCAAGGCGAGAGTCAGTGGAAATGTGGAAGGAGACAAGACCGAGAGAGAGAGAGAGAGAGAGCAAAAAAGGAGTTCACTATGAGGTAAGGTTAGGACAAAACTCCAGCTCTGTCTTTATCTGAATATTGCTGGAGAGGAAGCAGAAAAGGAAGAGCAACAGCGGGAGCATTTTCGTAAAGTTACTTTTCCCGTCCTCTTGTACTACACTTTCCATGGAAGGAGAGAAGAGAACGAGAGAAACAGCGATAAAGGGAAAGAGAGAGAGAGAGAGAGAAAGAAAAAAACAAAGCTAAACAGATAGAAAGAGCGGAACGGAAACGGACAGAGGGAAAGATAAAGAAAGAGCGAGAGACGGACAGAAAGAGAGTGAGAGAAAGAAAAGAGCGAGAAAGAAAGGGAAAGAGACAGTGAAAGAGAAAGAAAGATAGTGCGAAAAAGAGTGTGGAATAGAAAGAAAGAGTGCGAGAAAGAAAAAGAAAGGGAGAGAGAGAGTGCGAAATAGACAGAAAGAAAGAAAGAGAGAGAAGGAGAGAGGAAGAGAGAGAAAAAGAGAGAGAAGTGGCGAGAAAGAGAGAGAAGCAGCGAGAAAGAGAGAGAAAGAGAGAGAAAGAGAGAGAAAGAGAAACAGAGAGAGAGAAAGAGAGAGAAAGAGAGACAAGGAGAGACGGCTGTAAGCAGACAGACCGCTGGGAGTATCGCACATACACACACGCACGACGACTCACTAGCAATTGTACTAGTTCTTCGCCCTTTCCATTCAATGTCTGGAGAAGCTCAGTACTCGTGTACTTGCAGAAGAAAGTAAGTAAAAGGGAGGAAAAGAGAGTGAGAGAGATGATCAAGGGAGAGAGAGAGAGGGAAGAGCCAAAGAGGGAAAAAGCTGTATTCCAGAGGAAGTATTTACTCCGAAAGTATTCAAACTGCCGCTCTTGCTCTCTCGCTCTTCTTTCTTCAAAAATACATTTCCTCCCTATTTACATCCAGCTACGACAGGATGTTCACTGTCATTGACATGAATTTGCAAACATGTAATTGAAGAAGAAATTTTGTACACATAATAATAAAAAAATCCCAAAAAGAAAAAATTGTGAGAAAACCCTTGTCTCACCCTTGTCGGTCCCATCCTCTCCCACTCCCCACTGTATTACACCAATAGTTGACGCCACGTGTTCCACCCCGTACTTACATGCCACAGCTGGTCACAGGTCGTTCTCTCCGACTTCATGAAGAATACGACCATGTTCTGAATCACCCCTTCGCTAAAGCCTGGGTACGTGCTTTCTCTTGTCTTTTCTAGAGACATGCCATACCTTTTTATAGCATACATGTGTCTTCCGAAGCTCCCACTTTATGAAATAACAGACAAAAGTCCATCCTTTTGCTGCTGCATGTCTTCTATCTGGCGTTTTGTGTTTCTTGGAATAATATACAAGAACTGTTCAAGGAAGGATGAGCAATGATAACTGGAGGATTTCATCCACCTTCCGTCCTCATGTATTCATCATGGCGAAGGTGATGGCTGACTACACGGGAAGATCCCTTATTTCGGAGGAAATGAAAGGTTTCTTAAGTATCCCCGGCTCTATCTCAGATGATTTCCTCTGACACATTGATACAGTAGTTGGAGACATGTCCAAATAAATCTGCTTTGCTAACCCTTCATCTCATATTAAAACCTTGTGGCAGCACTCTCACGTCAAGATGTTGCAGATCTAAAACTCCGTGAAAAACCTTATTTATCCTCAATTGCTTTCTCCGTAGTTTATATGAAGGGTATAGTTCCAAAATGGTCGAAGTCCAAATTTTTCCAAATGGAGATTTTTTCATAAAACGAATCCATTCCATGGGGGCTGTCTTCTATACATTTTTGGTCGCTACTGGAAGGATTTTTTTGTAAATCCAAGATTTATTTTCTCCAGTAGCATACATTATAAAGGAAATAGGTTTTTATGTCTCCGACGTTGCCAAATAGACTTAAACCGTTTTGGAACTTTACCCTTCATATGTAGAACGTTCTCTGTCAGATTAAGTTCGCTTGGTTCATGTCACTTCCTCCCCGAACATACACACAGGTCTTTCCTCCTATCACATAAATCTTTTGGTGATCGAAGGAGGATGTTTTTTGGCATGACAGGATGGTATTGTGTGCACCAACTGGGAAATGACATGACTGCTTTGGGACATGTAACCCATGTTGGCAGTACCATGAGGCAGTAAATGTGGTGACCAA
Source organism: Disparrhopalites patrizii (assembly GCA_034698585.1). Taxonomy (NCBI): domain Eukaryota; kingdom Metazoa; phylum Arthropoda; class Collembola; order Symphypleona; family Sminthuridae; genus Disparrhopalites; species Disparrhopalites patrizii. The sequence goes on along the minus strand of JAQGBT010004232.1, from coordinate 9,703 downwards.
ATAGACTAGTGCTAACTAATCTGTTATTAAGGATAAAATACTCCTCTTCCATGTCAGTAATTTTGTATGTAATAACACATTAAGCAATTTGCCTAACGAACATTTGGAGCCAGATAAGTGGTGTCGTAATTAAGGATGTCACGCCAATTGAGTGTGCAGTGTGTGCTGTCTGGAAGTATTAACTATCAACAAAATAGTTTAGGCAGTCCCCATCATGTCAAAATTAGAGAAGACGACTAGGACGGTACGTATGCCCCGGGAAAGTCTTTGAGTAAATATAAATATAATAAATATATTGGGACTCATACTACATAGGCTTTTTTTCTCCAGGGAAAAGAACAGGGAAGAGCTTTCGGGTAGGAACATTTTTTTGACGTACTTACGTTATAAGCCTTAGGAAAGCCCAAAAATATACTCATACAATATGTACGTACATGCATATTAGGAATGAGACTAAATGGCGTCTCCCTCCCGGTGGCAAAGAGAAAGTACAGAAAAGAGAGAGAAGGGAAGGGAACAATTTTAAATAAATAATAAATTATATGATTTCCCCTAACAAATTACTCCTACATAAATGCATGGTTCCTTGATAAGAGAGCATTTTAATTTGCATAGCTCACTTCCCATTTGGTCTTCCCGTGGGTTTTCATCATGAAAAAAGCTGAGTCGGCACGTGTGACTCAGAACCGGCGGCTGAGATTACGGCTTTTCGTTTCTCTCATGATCAAGCCCTGATGTGGTATTTAGGATCAAGAGACACGCGTCGGGTACAAGTTAAGGACGCCCCGAAAACAAGAGCAGCGTGTCATCCCACACATTCCGAAAAAAAAAATCTTTTAATGCTCTGCCCAGTTTCCTCTCCTCAAATTTAATACCAAAAATGGATCCCTCCCGAGCATATATTTTTATGCATTCGTTCCTTTCCGGCACTGTTAAATATGCGGGTAGCTTACACAACTTTCTATTTAGAACCTTCGAACGGACTTTGAAGGTCTGATTGGATGGATCGGAAAAGATGGTACACAAAAACGTAATCCACCGCACGCTGGGCCATTCTCCCACTAGAAGGACATGATGGGAAGGGACATAAAATGATTAACAAATTTTAAGCTGAGGTTTAGCCTCAGTAAGACTTTGGGTACGAGCTTACTAACGGAGGCAAATTACTTGCAAAATGTGATCTTTCCCTGCTACAGAAACAATACTTTGAGGGGGTGTTCCCTTTTGTGGAAAAGCAGACTACCCGCACGCTACCCGAATTCGGTCCATCCCGTATTTCACCCGTAACTGTCAGTTGACGCATGTTCAGTCAACCTTAGAAATACGTTAGTCACATCATATCCAATTGAACCTGATTTTATCCGTGTAACCGCCTGACCTTTGACATTAAGTGTCCCAGACCCTCAATCACTACGCTCGTGTTGCTATACGTACATACATCTAATATCATCTAATATACATCTAATATCATCTAATATACATCTAATATCATCTAATATCATCTAATATACATCTAATATCTGCTTATACATGGATATACATATACAAACGAATTTGATTTCCTTGTGGTTACGCGGGGCAAGTGGATCATGTTCGCATGGGTGCTCCAAAGGCGTGGGGGTTGAATCTGAGGGTGTAATAATTAAATTTTAATTAGGCCTGAAAACCACTTGGTCAATTGGTGTGAATGATCCTTACCCACGATGACATTCCACCCCTCCTGAGTAGTGTTAAATCTGGGTAGGGCAGTAGTGAAGGGGAAAAGAAGCAAAATATGGGAGAGAAATCAATAGTTGAAATAGTAGTAGTAATACTTCTCTCAGGCTGAAATAGTTCGTGCTATTCCCTATTGTTCTCCTCCCATATCTACATAGTACGTAAAAATATTTGAGAAATTTTGCCTGCAATACGCCAACTCTCGCGTGACTCCATTACTTAATTGACATTGAAATATTTCACCCTGCTTTTTCCTGACACATCTCTGGAATCTCAATTTCTCTTGCTCCAGAAATACTTTCAAATATGGTTTCCATTCAACCCTTTTTTTTTTTGGTGAAATTAAAAAAAAAAGGAATGTGCCCTCTTTCCGTGATAAGAACTACCATGCATATGCTGTGATTGGCAACTTCCAAAAAAAAATTATCCAAAAGCTTATATGTATACCTACACCAAAATGCAAGTTGTGATTTAATGGATCCAACTGTGCACAATTTGACTTCCAGGGAGAGAGCGTGCAGAAAATGTCGTCTGCAGTGGATTACAATGCGTCTTGGCTTCTTTTGACGGGAGTTGAGACACACGGATGGTTCGGAGTAGTCAAAAAGGGTATTTTGCCCGGTCTTATAAGGAGAATGACATTTCCCTCTCCTTGTTTTCTTTTACCATTAAAAGAGAAAATGCAGGGGCGGTTGGAGGCGCAAATGCCATGCCCTGTACCTGCCTCACCAGCCAACGTGTGTAGGTATGCTCGGGACAGCATCACTAGCCAGACATTTTTGCATCCGTTAAATATCATGTCAAAAAAACATGGGAATAATAGGAGAACACACGAAGGCGTAGAAGGGTAAGGTTCTTACCCAAGTATGCCTATCAATAATCTCTGGCAAGCAAAAAAAAATCTCATTTCTGCCTTTCTATGCACTCCATTAATCCATAGCAATCCCGAAGAAAGCAGATGACTCACATGTTCAAGAATTGGCAAATAGTGCCTGAGAGCCTTGGGGGTATGCCGTTCTAGATGCTAAATTCTCGAGCCTTTTACGGGGCATTTCTTACCATTCCCAGTGGCTACCTATATTCCTATTTTTTACAACTATGACTGCATACATACATTTGTACATAATAGTTCTTGGAATCAATCAACGACTAAAATTAATGACTAAAAATGCAAAAATGTTAAATTAAATTATCCATGTTAAATTTTTTAATGAAGGTTTAAGTACAAGAGAAACTCTGTTTAAAAAAATATGACATAAAAAATGATTATCACTGTACAAATCTATCTGTTGTAAGGGCTTCAGCCATAAATCGACAGTATAAATTATAAATAAAACCAATACAACAACAACATAATAATTCTTGAGTTGAGGGCTAACATCTTCATTTTGCCGTGCTAGTAATGTATTATTTATCATTTTCTGCATTTTAATTATCCGTAGAAACAAATGCATAATTTTCCGATTTACACAAGTTACTTTACGTGCCTTTGTATAGGTTTGCAGCGTTTAAAGCATCTTCAAAGAATTTTGATGATAATAAGAAATAATTCCAGTTTTTTTTTGGAGCTTTAATACTTGGTATCTTTTTTTGTCTATTCGGTTTCAGCTGTACAATTTGATGTTAGTTGTAAAGCGACATCTCACCACAGTGAAACCTATGCAGGCTTGGTTAGGACTCGTTGCAGGACACTATTTGGGATTTTAAACCAAGATGGCACTCCTGCTTTCCCGTCAAATCCTATCAATTGCTCATTATAAACATAGGGGGAAAGGACCAGGAAAAAAACGTTTGTTTATGTGAAAAAAAGCCACAGCATGGCTCTTCATTTATTATGAATGAATACAGTTATTTTTACTTACTTATCACCACGGAATAGTAATCAATGTATTGGTGAACTTTGACAATGGTAAGATTAGGTGCATTTTTCATAAACTCTACAAAATCAAATCGTTGGAGTTTCCATTTAAAGTTCACTAGTCTAGGCATAGTCACCAGTAATTTTAAATTTGTGGCCAAATCCTCCAAGCGATGCACCTCCATGTTGTCATTGTGAGCTATGGAAAGGTTCTCTACCTTGGGAAAGAGCAAGGGGATTTCCAGGAGTAATTCGGGCCCAAAGCTCCCATTAAATTGGAAGGATGCAATTGACAAGGCTGGACAACAATGTCGGAAACTGGGCACATTGTACCCGTCAATGGCGAGGGAGTGAAGGCGCTGACAGACGATCAATCTATTCAACACTGACTCAATGGAGGACAGAGGTAAGACGGCACATCCGTGATTGCTGATGCTAAAAATTTGTAAGGTATCCTTACACCGTGAAATAACTCTTTCTAAACAACTTATTAATTCTGAACTCCGAGCCTCAAAGTGAAAGTCCAAGTTTGTCAACTGACTCTGAGCTTCCAGTAAGGAGAAACCTGTAGGAGACATATTTCAATTTAATGTGATTATGTGTGGAATTAATTATCAGCTAACATTCCTGGTCATTAATTTTCTTAAACCCGATGCGAAATTGGAATTTATCATCTCCCCTAACTCAAGCATGAAGTCAATGCTTTCTTGCTTTCAAACGAAAATACATGCCAATACATGAGTTTTATTTATGCATATATATATATATTTTTTTTTTAAATTATCTTCTTATTTCGTACTTTACTCATTATTTCATATTTTACGTATTTACTTATGATTTCATATTTCACAGATTATTTCATACTTTACTTTCTATTTCCTATTTTACTGATTATTTCATACTTTACTTTCTATTTCGTATTTTACTGATTATTTCACACTTTACTAATTATTATTTCGCATTTTCCTTGTTCTTTTATATTTTATTTATAGGATCTAAAGCCATTAGATTTGACGCAAAGGATAGCTTGTAAACTGTTTTACGTTCATAATAAAAAAATATTTTTACATTTTTGATCTTCACTCTAGACTATGGAAAATGGTCATTACTTGGATTATGTTCCGATCGAATTGGGATTTACAATAAAATTCTGTATTGATACTATCTGATTTTTTTTTGCTGCATTCTTGAGTTACGGGAATTACAAAATCCAATTTGGCAATACATAATACATGCGTACAACCGTTAACTTTCTACTTTTTCTTGTTTCTCCCCTTAATCTCTCCCTTTTCTCTCGCTCTCTCTTGACTCTCTCTTTTTTCTCGCTCTCTCTTGTCGTTCTATTTCCTTGAGAGAGAAAATTGAGGGACAAAGGGGTGAGAAAGGGGAGAGTAAAGCGAGAGAGAAAAGGGAAAGAACAAAGAAAATACTTTTTTGGAGATAATCACTTTGTGCAGTACATTTAGTGATTACTTTGGGAATTTTCTCTCAATGGAGATAATTGCATACGTTTCCTCACTCACGATATGTACTCATGTTTATGAAGTGTTTCCTTTTGCATGAATAAAATTACCGAAATCATAGTGCATATAGCCCTCATTTTTGGAGAACATAAAAGAGAATTTGAGTAAACGAATTTTCTCCAGCTTCTCTCTCCTGAATTTCTCGTCCTTTGGCGAAAGCCGGATTACCAGTTGCGACGTTTGTGTCGCGGGTGGGGCATTGAGCCGAACGATTCTAAGTCTTGGGGTTGGAATTAGTCCAAAGGACATTAGAAAGGTCAAACATCTGAGAGAAGCATGGAATTTGGATACAAAACAGAACAAGTCCAAATAAAACTTTTGCTTGACGTCCGTATTGTAATCTGAGTGCATGATTTTCGCATTCACCCTCAATTCTGCAACTCGAGGCATATGGATCTTGTACAAAGATTCTAAGACAGTCTTTTCTTCTGGATTGTGGTCTGAAACTAGATTTATCTGGTTATGAAATGAGAGAAAATTAGCGGATTAGTCATTACTCCAATTGTTTCTATTGTATCCAAAATCACTGACGCAATTTACCTCAAGCTTCGTGAGATTATTCAGACAAATATCTTGTATGAGAGGGAAATCAAGATTTGTCAGAGTATTCCTTTCAAAGACAAGTGTCTTGATATCCGGATTTAGCTGAATAATTCGGACGACATTCATCGGCAACACAGACGGAGTGTCATCTTGGTCAAAAGTAATGTAGCGGTTATGTTTAAATATTAAAGTCGCAGGTGCCAATTGCAGATTTCCTAGAATATCCTCATCTGCCGTGATTTCTCGGCTAAAATCCCGCACCAGCAAAGTGTCAAACTGAACGCCGGATGTCAAAATGTTCTCAAATGTATTGTCACTGAGGCAGGCTTTGAACTTGAAAAAGAATCGATCCAAAACATCTTTCCATTTGACGGCCACCAATCGGCACACTTTCTTTGCCTCTTCATCCAAGCGGCAGAAAATTGTTGCGAGTAGCTGTAGTCCATATTATAGTTTAGTAGTTTTAAAGAACCATTATAAATGGAATTTATTCTTGCAATTTGTTTACTAACCTCAATGGGCATTTCATCAAAACCAATGACAGCATTGTGTGTTGTAGCAGCAACTCTGTCAGGCAAAAGCGAATACTCCATTCCTGTAAAACAGCATTGCTCTAATTGATCAGCATTCTAATTATGGGATACAAAAAAGCATGGATGAAATCATATTCATTTCTGTATAAGAACCAAATGCAATTTACCTAGCACAGTATAATATCCGAATTTGGAACACCGAGAAAGCACAACAACACACGCTCAAAGTTCCCAAGTCACAACTATAGTTAGGAATAACACGAAGATGCAGTTAGGCGGATCATAGATTCAGTTAAACAGTAATTATTTTTATTTATATTACTTATGCAATATGCAAGTATCTAAAACTTAGCACATAACTAATAACTATACACATATGTATATACATATATTTACATTCCTAACTCTGGAAAACATCCTAGCCATTGGCGAGGGTTTGAATTACCCCAAACTAAAATGGTATTTCAACTCAACGATGGAAGAACATTAAATAATAATAATAATAATTGTTATGAAAATGAGTTTGTGTTTGGTTGGTACACAAAAAAATAACCCCTACTCTGCAATTCACATGTAAGAAATGGAGGAAGGATCATTCAGGCTCTGGAATAATCAGTCCATGACGGTCTTGTCCATGATCTATGCCCACGGCCCATGACCATGACCGTAAGTCATATCGTAAATCATGACTCCTGGCTTGACCATTGACCATTTTTGACAGCTATTTTGTCGTAATAATGTATGTAATGATAATGCGAAGTTCTGTCAGAAAATTCTTGCCGAACTTTCACTATCACAAATTGTGATCAATTCGATCTTCTGGAACTATCTTCGTCTTCCTTCCGCTGTTCCCGATCCCGGCACTGATCACCGAAAAGTTTGGTATGTCTTTCTCTGCAATATTAACGAAATAATTAATTATTATTATAAATGATGTACATATTATACACATTATAACTTATTATAATTGCCAATCATTGGCAAACCGGGGTGTCCTTGCAGATTACTGCAGAACGTGTCCTTCATAATCATAATATCAACAAAATAATAACTAATAACAATAACGGTAATAACTAACAACGGATAGCTTTCAATATATATATAATATAAATATTTTTTATATTTTTGATTCTACTTCACTCGAACGTCCAATCATAATTACTAATAGTATGCAATCCTTGCATGCATGATAAACACAACATTCAGAGACCAATAAAACAAATCGAAACACCAGCTCGGATATCCTTCACTGGTTACAAGATCATTCTATTTTTGTGTGTGCGTTAAGCACAACGTGTACCGATTTTCTCTCACGAGATTGTTTATACTTCAACAAGTTTTCCTTCTAGTTGTTCGTCATGGAAGACGAAAAGTCCAAGGGAAACGACGCCCCACGGTCCCGGACAAGGGCAAGAACTTGATCGCGTTCTCGTCACAGACACTCATCAACTTCCAGATCTCCCAGCAGATCCAGTAGTCGATCTAGTTATCGGCGGAGACGTTACGGGAGAAAACGCTCTTGCAGTAAGATTTCAGATTATTCAGATTTATCGTCTATTGAGCCCGAACTTCGTTTATTGCAGCAACGACTTGCATCCCGCAAGAAATCAAAGTTCAGGAGGTCACGGTCACAGAGTTACGGGAAACGCCACACTGGAGATAAAAGTCGTTCCCAAGACGACAGTCACGTTGATTTAGGAATAGCTGAACTCGTTGACGAGAAAGAAAATGACGTTTTAGTCGCTAACGTGGAAAGTGACATTGAGTGTCTGGGTATCGATGGAGCAGTAAAACCAAACGCCATTGAGTTTTCCGATCCTTTACATAGGGATTTGGGATCAACATTGAATGCTATAGCAACAGGAGGTTTGGCCGAAGACAAGCGTAAACAACTGGGGATTAAGTTGGCTATCCCATCGAATTGTGCCCTTATTGGTGCACCAAAACTTAATCCCGAACTTTCTGGGGCTCTTTCTGCATTTGTTACGACTCGTGATCGTAAACTTGCCTCTTGGCAGAGTTCTCTTGCCGGATCACTGTCTGAAATAAGTCACGCGATCACCGGAGCTTTACAGCTTAAAAAGAAAAAGTAAGTATCGCTGATTGATATAAACGGGCTCATTGCACGCTGCAGTTCTGCAAATATGCAGCTACTTAGCCTACTGCATGACATATCGATACATCGTCGTAAGCTGGTGTTGTCCAAGTCGTCCAAGTCGGAAGTAAATGCTCTTGCAGAGGAGGAGTCATCACTAGACAGCTTTCTCTTTGGTAGTGACTTTACAACTCCAACCAAGTCTATTCAAGAAATGTCAAAAGTGGGTCGTTCTCTTCTCAGCCCGAAGACAACTACTAATAACTTTGCCAAAGGAGGTCAAAAGACTCGGACTATCAAGTCTTTAAACCAGAAAAGCCCGCCCCGGTCATCGACATCACATCGTCGCCAGACCAGGCACTACCGGAAGCACTGGAACACGAATCGCTACAAGGGACGTCGTCACTAAAAGAGGTAAGTAACGCCGGACGTTTAAGGTATTTTTACTCTCAATGGCGATGACTCCTTCGTCCTTCAAGCTATCTCCGGGTTCCTTTCACTCAATACCCATGTCAGCGGTTTCAACCAAAGGAGAGACAATGGTCAGCTTCCAAAAAGAAAGATATGCAGTTTGCCGTCAATAAGCTCATTGAAAAAAATCTCGGATTGCACGCATGTAGCTGACGAGTTTATCTCCCCCATTTTTTTAGTACCGAAATCGACAGGTGGATTGCGCTTCATAATCAATTTAACCAATTTAAATGTCTTTATAGATTGTCCTCACTTTAAAATGGAGGACTATAGAGCTGCCAGGCGGCCTCTTACACCCAATTGCTTCATGACAGCAATAGATCTTGAAGACGCATATTTTTTAATACCGATCAATCCTTCTCACCGGAAATTTCTTTCTTTTTAACGGCCATTTGTATGAATTTAATTGTCTATGCTTTGGTTTGAACGTGGCTCCTCGGGTGTTTACTAAAGTTTTAAGACCTGTGATCACACATCGCAGATCCAAACTGTACCAAAACATGATTTATTTTTATGATTGCTTGTGTATTGGCAACTCCCGTCAATCCTGTTTGGCCAATGTAATGTATACTAATGCTTTATTTCACCAGCTGGGATTAACCATAAATTCTCAAAAATCAGTTTAGCAACCAACGCAGGAAATAACATTTTTGGGATTTACATTTAATTCGCGTTGCATGAACATCAGCTTACCGGAAGATAAGAGGACAAAACTTCTCAAGCAAATAGAAAAATGTTTACACCAAAATATAACGATTCTTACCCTTTCTCAGGTGACGGGTACTCTAGTTGCAGTTGCTCCGACTTTTCGCTACAGCATGCTATATACCAGATGCTTAGAAATACAGAAAACAAAAGCTTTAGTCCGATCCGCAGGCTCCAATAGAAGGCGCATTTCCCTAGGGCATGACAGCAGAGAGGACTTAGCCTGGTGGGTTAGATCAGTCACTGAGAATCCAGGCAA